>ML411579.1:177390-190897 GCA_005239525.1 Nicotiana knightiana
CATAGATGGTTAAGGATTGATTGTGTGACTTATGTTGTCTAGGTATACAACAAAGCTCGACGGTTCAAAGATATCAAATCTACCGATTGACCGAGTATATCCGATATAAGTTCACTATGGAAAGTTCAAAGGGAAACCTACTTATCCAGATGCAATTAATTCTTGCATGTAAAACATACACATGTCCGTGCATTCCTTTATTTTATAGCCATTCCCCAATCAGGCGGGAAATTAAGCTCGATTTGGTCAAAGATCGATTGATTGATTAATCCGGTCCAGTCCGACCTGTTTTCTTTCCCGGATTTTTTTTTAAATTTCCCGCAAGATTCATACCTGTTCAAAACAGCTATGGCTGTTCTGAAAGGATTTACATCTGTTCCAACAACTATGACTGTTCTGAAAGGTTGCAAATCCTTTTCAGAAACAGTACGAAATTGGCTATAAATATACCTTGAATCCAGAATTTTTACTTACTAAATTTTCTGAGTTTCTTCTTCTTCTTCTGCACAAAATATTCCAGTGTGTTTTACAGTCTTCGAGTGGTTCGTTGTTCACCGGCGTTTTTGGTACCAACACTCCGGTGAGTTAAATCGTTCTATTCTGGGAGGATATATTCCAAAGCCTCGGGTACTTGAGGGGAATAATTTCCTTAAGGGTACCTGCGCCTGGACTAGCGCGCCCGCACTCAACACGCGCTAGTGGTCTCGCTAGTCAGGTTTTTCACTGTCCGTGGTAAATTCCACTAGCGCGGTCGCGCTAATCCCGCGCTAGTGAGGTTTCGCACTGTTTCTGTATTTACAGAAAATTTATTATTTTTATTATACAACAATACAGATTACTAACAGAAGGCATAACAACAGTTCTACCAGTTTTTACACTGAATAATTACACCGAAAAATAACATGCCTAAATATTACTCCCTCCGATCCATTTTAATTAACAATTAAATTGATCATATTAACCTTAATTTGTTCATTAAAAGTATAACAACTATTCCTAAACTCTTTAGTCCAAGAGTAACTCAGAAAAATAATTAATTCGTCCTTCATATTTCAAAAAAGGGCCAAAATTTTGGACCAAATTTAACGCATGTGTAACTTTTGCTACGTTATAGTTCAACTTTAGCCATTGTTTATTTTATTTCTTATTATTTTAGCGGTCCTTTGGATAATTTGATTTGACTGAACTTAAAAGGAAAAAATCTCTTCAAATTGTATTTCGTCTGTATTTTACTTTAATAGAATTAAGGTTATAGTTATTTTATTTGATACATTCTAAGTATTATTTAAATATTTCACCTTAATTTTGGTAATAAAAGTTTAGTACTGAATATTGGTAGTTATGTATTTGCAAATATTGGATTTTAGTATTCAAATATTATTTATGGATGATTGTAGATTAGTATTCTACTTCTAATATTAAGAAAGTTTTCTATTATTTTTTATGGTAAGATTAGTATTCTACTTCTAAATCTAATATAGTAGAATGCATGTACAAATCGTAAGATGCACTTTTCCTTAAAAGTTGCATGTTTCATACTTGCATAAAATACAAATTTATATTATATTAAAAGGAAGGTAGTGAAGCATGTTGTTAAGCCAAGTGACAAGCTAAAATGAAGTTACATAGCAATTTTAGGACAACAATAATAATTAAAAATTATAAATGGAAACATAATTAATGGAAGTAGTTGATTTATAATCTTTGTACTATAGACACAATCGAATTTTTTAACTTTTTAAATCTTGAGACTACAACTGTATAATACAACTGTATATTACTTAGAAATTTAAATATTTGCAGTTCAAATATTACCATATAAGGAATAATATTATTGACAAAAAATATTCATAATTTCCTTCAAATTGAGAAAATCAAGATGCATGACAGGGCTGATCGAAAAATATATTTGGAAAGTGAATAATCACGCAACAATCAAGAAGCATATTTGGAAAAGAATATTTTGATCAAGAGCCATTCAAAAATACAAAAAAAATAAAATCGAATCTAAGGATATTCAGACGTTATATGCCAAAGGAAATGTGATTAATCATTGAAGATACCCTTAGCCCTATTAAAGAGTCTACTACTTTGTAAATACTACGCAGAATACTAGATTTTTGGAATATAACCCTATAATACATTACAACCTTTAGAGTATCCATCATTATATTAAAAAAACCATTACTTGCTTCAAGAAATTGCCTATGAAAAGTGACCTTATTTCATAATAGTTTATGATCTATGTCTAAATTGTCAAAATTAAGAAGTATGATGCTCGAAATCCTAACTACAACTCATAACAGAGGGAAAGAAAGAGATATAAGCATGATGAACTTATTGTAGAAGTATGGTTTAAAATTTTATTGTTTTGATGTATATATTGTGGGGATTAATATGCTCTAATTTTGGTATCCTGTTCGTCTGTCCGGTATGTGTGAAATCAGGGCAGATGTTGAAGGTAACTTGTAGATTCATTGGAATCCAATAACTTTTGTTTGGACTTTGTATATGTGCTAAAAAGGAATTTTAAACAAGTATAAACAAATGTACGACGATGACTATTGCTAAATGTGAGGATATTATATATTGAATTAATTTATATAATAAAATAAAATATGTAAACAATACTCAAAATATTATTGATAAATTTTGACAATTGAAGAATTGTGAAATAATATTCAAATAAAAGAATTCTAAATAGAACAATACTTTAAAAATAATAAATATTTCAGGAGTAAGAAAATATATATGGATGTTATACAAAAAATGAAAGTAGTGAGCAAGGATACTAAGCCAAGTAACAAGGTAATAAAAATTTATATTAGCAACATAGTGATTATGTAAAAAAAAAGGAGTTATTTAACTACTATATGATTTATTTCCTTTAATTTTACAAATTTTATTATTGGATACATTGCATTTTACAAATAATATTATATTAAAGCAATGTGATCTATTGTATTCACACATACCTAATCACAATTTGATATGACTAATATTTTTTAATATTATTTGCGCATCGCGCGGGTATTAATACTAGTACTTTTGGTAACTAATTCATTCCAACCATAGAAACTGAAAAGAAAATTTTATTAGAATTCAATTAAATATTTATTTTATGCCATCATGAACTAATAAATTTTTGAGTATGAATAGCAAATATGTTAAATCAATTGTTCACTATAAAAAAATTGACAAGTTAAAGCGTATCAGAATTAATTCACTAAATAAAAAATAATATTTGCATAGAAATATATTATATATATGCTAATTTAAAGTTTAACTGCAGCAGTAAGTTAATAATTAATATTCATATTCATCTAAAATTTAAACGATATAACAATTTACATTTTAAGTAGTTGCTAATGTTTTTAAACGGTAAAAGTATTTTGTACGACAACTCTTTTTTGTTTTGTTTTGAGCAAACATGATTTATATAGCTAATACGATCACATATTGTTTAGTACATCACAACATGTACCTTATCGGACACATTCATTACCTAAGCTTGCTAAGGAGTTGCAAGCATTTAAAGTTAGATACTTAATACAAAATAAACATTGTTCTTGTCTACCATTACATAACTTTCCATATTTTTTGGTGGGATTACAAAAACTAATCTTCTTTTCTTCGAGTGATAGTTGCCCAGCTTTGCCATGGAGTGTGCCACTTTATTTCCTTCCCGAAAGCCATGCCTGAGGAGGGTCCCCTTCTCGTGGTGCATTAACAACCTGCATTTGGTAATTAGAGAATCATAGATTTTGTTTCCATTGAAAATTGCATGTACTGCCTCCGCACAATCCGTCTCAATCTCCAATGGAAAAGTATTCCATTCGTGTGCTACTCTTAGCCCTTCCTTAATTGCTTTTAATTCTCCTTCTACTGTCCCTCTTAGGTTTATGTTCTTGTGGAAGACCACTATCCAATCTCCTTCTACATTTCAAATGACATCCCCAATCCTGCCTCATTGAGACATATAACTAGCATACACATTTAATTTGTACCACCTTGATTGTGGTTTTAGCTAATGAACTTTTATTTTGATTTTTTCTACAGGCAGCAGATTGAGAGTGGCGAGTAGATTGAATTGAACCGCTTGTTGTAGGATATGGCTTGTATTAAGATAAGAAGATGTATTGTTTTGGTTATTGTTATTTCTGTTGATCCAGATACCCCACATGGCAAAGGGTAGGAAGAAATTCTAATCAATTAAATTATTGATTAGGGTGATTGTTTCATTTCGTAATTGTATAAGCCAGTGTTCACCCCTTTGGATGTCTATGTGTATTCCACCTGTGTTATTCCAAAAATATTTAGCAGAGAAACAATCCATGAATATATGAGTAGTGGATTCCACTTGATTTGAATTTGCATATAGGGCAGTGTGGGCTTATGTTCATGCCTATCCTAGATAGGTAATATCTGCATGGGATTCGATTATGTAGGCATTTCCATAATAGAATTTTAATCTTGTTTGGGCAGTATAATGTCCAGATCCAGTCAAATTCATCCTGAGTTTGAGTAATAGGTTCTATTAGTGTGTGACAACTCATTGTAGTAAAATTTCCTTTGGAATCTAGGTACGAGACAGGGATATCACTCAGAGGTCCTTTCCTGCGTATTTTTGTGTTAGTAATAATTTCTTGTAGTTCTTGAGGGATTTCCATTGATAGTTTATTGAAGTCCCAGTTTTTATTTGAGTATATGTCCCTTAATTTAAGGTTATATTGATTGGGTGATAGAGGTCCTTGAATTATGTTACGTAGGTTATGGGAATGTAGAAACCATTTTTGGTTCCATATGTCAATATTAGAGTTGATATGAGGAGACCAAGTAATTCCTTTAGAACACACCTCCCATCCCTTTGTTAAAGCTTTCCAGATCGGAGAATTTTTATTACGACTCAGTCCTAACCCATATCTGTTGAAGATTAAACAGGCCCATGGGGTGGTTGAGTGTGTTAGTAACCTCCATGTTAAGCTAGCTAAGATGGATAAATTTTTTGCATGAGCATTATGAAAACCCAAACCCCCCCCCCCTTGCTTTTGGTTTACAAATGTTAGTCCAATTAACTAAGTGAAGTTTCTTTTTCTCTTCGCAAAAGCCCCAGATGAAGTCCCATTGTATTTTGTCAATATTATTACGGGTTTTTACTGGTAGTAATGTGTACTGCATATAATAATTAGGGATGGTATTTAGGCAAGAGTGTGCCAGATTTACTCGTCCTGCCATATTTATGAATCTCATCTTCCATGTTTCTAGTCTAGATTTCATCTTGTCAAGGATAAAGTTGTAGTCAATATGCCTTGGATTTTTGTTAAGAATTGGGAAACCCTGGTAGTTTTCAAATTTTTTACTAGTCTTGAAACCCAATGTGTTGGAGATAAAGGTGGTTGTATTGGGTGGACAGTTAGTTGAAAAAATTATTTTTGATTTTAAATAATTTATTTTTTGACCACTAAGGGAGCAAAATGTATCCAGCCCTAGCTTTATGGCTTGGCCATAAAGGTGAGGTCATCAGCAAAGAAAATGTGTGAAAAATTTAGATTTGTTCTCCCTAGAGTAATTGGATCCCACTGCTTATTGTCTACTTGATGAATTATATATCTAGATAACATTTCGAGGCAAAAGATGAAGATGTAAGGAGATAACAGATCCCCTTGTCTAATACCTCTACTAGGTTCAAAATAAGGTGTTGTTGCTCCATTGACTAAGACTGGAATAGAGCTAGTTGAGATGCAACTAAGTATAAACTTTGTAAAAATTGGAGGGAAGTTAAAAAACCTTAGTGTGTGACATACAAATGACCACTCAAGCCGGTCAAAAGCTTTTTCCAAATCAATTTTAATCAACATGTGTCCTACTTTATCTTTGACTTTTCCTAGATTGTTGACTAATTCCTGAATAACAATGACATTATCCGATGCTCGCCTGTTTTTCATAAAACTAGCTTGGTAGGGACTAATTAGTTTATCCAAAAAAGGTTTCAGTCGATTGGAAAGTACTTTTGTAATTATTTTGTAGATTGTATTGCATAATCCAATAGGGCGAAAGTTTTTGATGTCATTTGCATTTTGAACCTTGGAAATTAGACAAAGATATGTTTTGTTGATTTCATTAGGAATTATCTGATTTTTAAAAATTGAATGACAATATTTAGTAACTGAGTGGCCTACTATGTCCCAATATCTTTGATAAGAAAAAGGGTGTAGACCATCGGGACCTGGTGCTTTAAAAGACTTAAAAGAAAAAGTTGCATTTTTAATTTCCATATCACTTAATGGATCATCTATAGAAATTAAATCAAGATTATTTGCCTTTGATGGATTCCTCCCTAACCCTTTCTGGGTAGCTAGGTTATGCGATGTGGTGTTGATATTTTCGAAGTAAGTTGTTACATGACCCAAGATCAAGTCGTGATCATTTATCCAATTGCCTTCATTATCTTTGAAATAATTTATTTTATTCCTCCTCCTTCTGTTTGTTGTAGTTATGTGGAAATACCTAGTGTTTGCATCTCCTTCATTAAGCCAATTTATCCTAGATCTTAGTTTCCAATAGTCGTCTTCAATTCGGAGGATGTCATTATATTCTTTTTTAAGAGATTCATCCAGTTGTTGAAGAAAATTACTATAGGGATAATGTATGAAATTTTGGATTCCCCTAAGTCTCGCAATTAATCTTCTTTTTCCCCCTATTATATCACTAAAAGTTGTATATTTCCATCTTTTGACATTTTCTATAAAAGAGGTGCTGGCCCTAGTGTAATCAATTGGTGTTCAGTGTTGTTTTACCAGTGTTGGGAATTCCTGGTGTTTGCACCAGAATGTCTCAAGTCTAAAAGGTTGTGTGTGATGTTGCCTAGTTCTTGGAATTAATTCGACTAGGATAGGATTATGTCTGACTGAGTCTTAGGGAGGTGGATTATTGAGTAATTAGGAAATATGTCACACCATTTATCATTGCCCAATGCCTTATCTAACCTTTCCATTATAAGACCCCTATTTTTATGTATATTATTTGACCAAGTATATTTACATCCTTTAAACCCTAGATCCATTAGTTGACAATTTTTTAGTTTTTTTTGCAAGAATTCTGCCCGAGTATTGTTAACCTGTCTCCCTCCAAACTTATCTTGTTGACCTAGTACATCATTGAGGTCCCCCCTACTAACCATGGACCATGATAAGTGCTAGCCATATTTTCTAAATTATGCCACATATTGTTTCTACATTGATAGTTAGTGCTATCATATATTGAAGAAAAAAGCCAAGTTTTTTGAATAGTAGCATGTATTTCATTGTTCCTACGTATGAAGTTGTGAACTGTAGCAACCTCATGCTTCCACATCACCACAATGCCCCCAGCTTGGCCCTTTGATGGCCCCTCAATGAGCTCCGAGAATCCAAAGTCATCCAATCATTGTTCATGATCCACCATCCTAGTCTTAAGTACTATGACAATGCATGACCTATGAGTATCTATCATCTCTCTAAGTTTCTCCTAAAATTATCATTATCCCTCCCCTCCCCCCCTTATGTTCCAGATTATCATGTTAGTGGGTCTATTCATGGCTTGATTGATGGTTTGGTTCTGAGGCTCTCCATTTTCCCTTATCCCTCCTAAAAGTATCCGATTCCTCCTCAATGAAGGTACAAGTATCATTGCCCTGTTGCCAACTGTTGGGTCCTGTGGAGGCCTGATGTCCATCGAGCACTTGTAAAGTGCTTGGGGGCAATTTAGTACGTACCTTTTCTCATGCCTCTCGGTAAAGAGATAAACTTTTATCTCATTTAGGTTTGAGAAGCCTTGCACTTGCTCTAAGTTTAGGTTGAACATTTCTTCTGCCTCTTCTTCCTTTTCTTCCCCCTCTGGAGGTTGGACCTACATGGCCTGGGGTGCTGCCTGCTCTTGTATGGCTTGTGGTGGGGGTGGTAGTGCTGTCTGCTCCTGCATGGCATGTGGTGGGGATGGTGGTGCATGGGGAGCTTCCATATTCCGCCCTTGTTCCTGGGCTTGTTGTGTGGTATCCCATGGAAGGAATATTGGATTCATCACTGTCAAGATGTCTGGGGGATAGAAAGGTAGATTTGGGACTAGACTCTGTGGTTGTATCAAATTGAAGTGAGGGAGGGGGGNTAAAGGACATTGTTCAACCAAGTTTGATTCCAGTAGTTTCTCATAGCTACTCGCATCCCCTCTGTGACCAGTTGAGCTAGATATTGAGTATTTTGCAAGATCACTATTGTGTCTTGACCATTCAGTTGGATATTGAATGAGATGTCATGACCCATGAGCCCCATCTCCATCCACGAGAGTGGTTGGTAGTCCTGAGGTTGTGGTGGTTGTACAAAGACTATTTGGGTTAGTCGTGATGGAGGAGGAACTTGTTGGTCTTCCATATGGTTTACTCGTGGTTGTCGAAGGAGTTGGAGGAGTCTGTGCCTTCTCCTTAGTGAGTAAGGAATGCGTGGCATTGTTCCTAGGTTTAGTGTTATTTAGTGGAGAAGGAGTGTTTGTGAGAGCTTGTCTTCTGGAGCAAGCAATTGATTTTGTGTAGAAGTAATAATTGGGAGAGCTCGTTGCATATGTTGGGAGTGGTCAGTTAGGATTCTTATAGGTTCTAATTCAGATTTTGTAGGTTTGTTGCCGTGTGTGGTTGTGCTTGCCATTTGTCGTGTGGTTGTGGAAGTTGCTGACAATTGGATTTGTCATGTGCATACCTTTTTCTTCTAACAAAAGTATGATTAACTAAATAGAAGTTACTTGGAGATTTTATATTAATTTACAACTTTAAATTACTTTCTTTTTTAGCTTTTACGATGTTATGTCTAACATATTAAACCTTATACTATCATGAGTTTAATTGTATAAAATGCTAATATTTAAGTTAATTACTAATTTAGTTGTTAATTTAACTTATATTTGCTATTCATCCTAAATTCAATGAATCGGATCACTAGAATATTTATGTTATGAAAAAAAGACAATTAATAATATTTTAAGTTAATAACTTTTTGAATTGCAATTGATATGTCTATTTTTATTACTAGCACTTGAAACTGATTTGATTATCCTACAGAAATAAGAAATGATGCAAATTTGTGTTGATATTCCCTCAAAAAATATATCTTACACACATTTATTATTTATAACTTATCTAAAAGTTTAGCTAAAATTATACAATCCCCAAATAGTATATAATGTTTAATCAAGAGAAAGTTGAAACATAAAGAATATTTTAAAGAGTAAATATTCATTAGCTAAAATAGACAAGCACGCCTAAGCAGTAAAAGTTTTTGTAAGGGTTTCCTTGATACTTGAGAACATTGATTAAAAATACACAAATAGCCTGCCATATGTATTGTTTACTTTTTCTAGCCATATACATAAATTTTACATTAAATATACATAATTATACACATAATACATAAATTATGCATATATTATATATCCGACGGCTATTTTAGTTTAAGCAATTGGATGGACGGTTATTTGGGTTAATTCTTCTAAAAATTTTAACAAAATTTATGTTGCTAGATAAAATTGTATAATATTAGATTCTTCTTTTATCATCACAGTTTTAATTGCAATGTTGGGCCCGTGCCTAGCACAGGCTTTGCTTCACTAGTATACACCATAGACGAGTTCGGAATTGAGTTTTTAGAATAAACACCTTAAAAATTATTTTTTAATTTTATTTTAAATGGCATTCTTTCCTTTTAATATACTTCAAAAATAATGACATCTTCTATATTTTAATTTTTTATTATAACTCTTATAGGTCATTAGGTTACAAGAATGAGGAAAAATAGTTCTAAGATAAAATATTAGAATATTTTAACTCGGGTTTAATTGGTACACGTAAATCCTAGCATAATTCACCATACTCAATGTGGTATTACAATTCTGAGATTGTTTACCCCAAAATTAGGTAACAATTAGATTTGTCAGTGGTTCTAAGGATATGTGGTTTAATCCAACATGACCAATGAGTTACAAATGAAATAAACGTTCAAACCAGTTGCAATACTGTGACCAAGCCTGAATTATGACTGATTAATGACCTTGTCCTCGGTTGGACTCTCGATTCAAGCCCAGTCGGGAATGAAGAACATAACAAATGAGCAGAACTTTAACAATATCTAAAAGGCAGAAAATAAGCTGGTATTGCTTTGATTCGCGTATTACAATGTGTCCAAGAAAAGAAAAACCTCTCCTTTATATAGTAGGAGAGTTCTAATTCTGATACAAGTCTAAAAAAGGTAAAAATCTCCATTTTTTGGTAATTGTTGATCTGCAGTCGATATCAAGTGAGATTTGCGCCGTGATATCTGGTCGAGGGCGAGTATCATGGCCCTCTATCAGCCATGCACAACTGTTCGTCGTGTTTCCCGAGGTATATAATTTATACTTGGCCCGAGGTGCATTGCTTTACCACATCCGATGGCGTATACATCATTTGCTCCCCCTGAGCCTCGATATGAAAGGTCTCAGACCTTGATTACAACCTCGTGGATTCATGTTCTCCCTTCATTTCCTTGTCGGAAAATCGGGGTAGACTTTTACCCCCAACTTTACCCCTAAACAGATAGTCCCTTCATTTTCCGGAGAGTTATTTTACCAAAATGTCGGGAAGCGATAAATGGACATCGGTTCCTTCCTTTGCACGTCCCAACTGAAATGACGTGTCAGCGAAACGTCCCATCATCAGTCGAGTCGTTCTGACTTCGGACACGTGTCATCCACCGATTGATTGTCCTCGAATGAGAAATGTCACACATTGATTGTTCTTCCCATATAAAAGCTCCGATCCTTTTTCACTTCTTCCACTTTACGATTCCAGAACTTACCCTCGAATTCTCTAATTGCTTTTGACTCCTATCTTCATACATTTCTCCTTAAACCTTCGTATCTTCATCTTCAATCCTCATACATTCTCTTTGGATCTTCAACCCTAACCTTCATACCTTCATCCCATCTTCAAATCTTCATATTTTTTCTTCGAACCTTCATATTTTCCTTCAATCTTCATATTTTCCATATTACGATGGCAAAAACTTCCAAGTCTGTGCCTCAGCAAACTGCTCTTTCATCTTCCAACCCCGTCGTAGACGCTGAGGTGGCTGTTCCCGAGGTGGATCAAGAGCCCCCTTGAAGAGCTTCATACCCAGGGGCTACTCTATCGGGAATGATTTTAACGCCGAGAAGTCCTCTAGTCAACAAGACCTAGGCGAGGGAGCATGGAGGTACATATGCTCCGTTATTAAGGAAACACTACCCACAATTCGGGTGGACTGTAACTGGGAGGGAAAGGAGGTGGTCGTCCTCGGGCCCTGATACGCTCAAATTACACCTAAATAGATGGCGTAAGGCGGTCGATGTCAAATATAATAACCCAACTAGGTTGGGGTCGAATCCCATAGATAATATATGTGAAAAGGTTACTTGAATAGTGTGAAACTTGAATTAAGTCATAATCCTACTCCGTTAGCTTAAAAGAGAGTGTTGTAATTATGTGTCATAGAGAAAATTATTTGTTGTGAGAATGTAATTAATTTGATTAAGGAAACCAAGGTTGTGCCTCCATCAATGGAATGTAATGCTATCGGTGTTAACATGATATATTTCTAATGGAAGGTCCTTTGATATGCAAATGGTTTCTAAATGACTACCGAATATTTCCCAATAGTTAGATAGTATTTTCTCTTTATGATTTTTCCAAATATAAAAGAGTTACAATTAAGAACAACCAATTTATGACAAACAAAACCCACTTATTCCTAAGAAATTTTATTAAACAATGTTTAAAGTCTTGAGTTTTTACTATTCAATTCTACCAAACCCTAACCCAATTTTCCAAGTAAAGAAAGAGTGAAATGACATTAGTCGATGTTTGCAACCACCAACATTAAATGAAGCATGAGAAATGAATAAATACCAACCAACCATTATATATATATTCAATGGTAAACACCCATTAAAATTACACCCATTTAGGGTCCACAACCTTAGTATTTAAAATTAGCTATTCATGCTAGAATCTAAGAACAAAAAAATAAATAAACTCATAAAGCTTATAAAGATACAAGATTCTCTCTTCAAAAGCTTCCAAACAATGGTGTATTCAATGCTCTAAATGTAGCCTCTTTTTCAGAAAAGATGTCCCACAAAAACTCTAGTTAATCTATTTATAATGGGCTAAAAGTCGGGATTAAATTTTGACAAAAATACCCCTACAGATCACATCTGCGACCGTAGAATGGGTCACAGATCACGTTCGCGGTCCGCATAAATGCAAGTCCATCGTATAGTTGCACGCCCAGTTTCCCAGTTGTTCATCACAAATCCGTTATGCGGTCCGCATATTGATTATGCGATCATAGACGATGCCGCAAAATTGCTCTCGCAGAACTCTTTCTTGCACTTGTGCGGTCATTATGCCGCCCGCACAAGCTTCATGCGGTCGTATAATAGACCGCATACTTCTCTCTCAAAAACTGGGAACAACTTCTTCATTCTGCGATTGGTTTGCGAGCACATCACTTTTGCGGTCGCAAACCTGCCGCATTTCTGCTCTTCTATGGGTTTTTGTCATCTTTTCTGTGTTCTTGGTTCTTCAAGTCTGGTTGTCACGACCAAATTTTTCCTCCGTTGGATATCGTGACAGCACCTAGTCTTAAGGACTAGGTAAGCCTATTATTAACAAACATCAACTATAATATATGAATCATTTGAGTGCTTTTGGAATTAAATCTCAACACTTTATATATATATATATATATATAAATTTTTTTTTTCTTTTTTCCCCCAAAACCCGGTAAGTACAAGTCATAAGCTTTAAAGAAATTACACTAAAACTCCTAAAAGTATCACTGTTCAGAAATAAGTACAACAATGTAACAGAAATATAAGATGGTGACTCCGAAACGTGAACGCTGAAGCGGTTTTACCTTGAGTCTCCACAACAGCAACCACGCTGCTAACTATCGATCGGCCGGCTATGCAAAAACCTGGAAGCTGCACAAAAATGTGCAGAAGAGTAGTATGAGCACACCACGGTGGTGCCCAGTAAGTATCAAGACTAACCTCGGTGAAGTAGTGACGAGGACTAGTCCAGACACCACTAGTCTAATAAAAGAAACAGACATAAATATAGGAAATGACGAAATATGAAATCTGTCTAATGACTACACAATATAGTAAACAACAGAACAACTAAAATACGGAAGGAATTGCAGCAAACAACAATGGAACAACATAGTAGTACATAGATGGACAAAAACACAAGTCAAAAGCTGGAAACCACAACACCGTAAGAATACTGGTAACTTAGCACTGCAATAATATCTACCTCGGACCTTAGCTAACAACTCCAATAATTCAGTCAAAACTCCGAATGTAACCTTGCATCCACAAGTTTAAATTTAAAACCTTAAAATATATTCATTTCAAAATGGGGAACTTCTTTTGAAAGGTACTTCCTCCAAATATATATATATAT
>ML411581.1:0-104609 GCA_005239525.1 Nicotiana knightiana
GCCCTGAAGTCTCAGAACACCATCCTCGCCAATAATAATCTCCTTGGCCCTGCCCTGAACCACGGTTTCTCGTAGCTCAGCCAAACATGGATCATCATACTACCGAGCCTTAATCTCCCCCAATAACAAAGACTAAGCGACCACATGTGCAAGAACTCGACGAGGCTCTGAAAGGTCTAATCTCACCAGGAGATTAGCCAAGGACTGAATGTCCAAGGCTAGAGGTCTCTCCTCTGCTGCAATTTAAGCGAAGCTACCCATACTCTCCACCTTCCTGCTCAAAGAATCTGCTACCACATTTGCCTTGCCCGGGTGATAAAGAATGGTGATATCATAATCCTTCAACAACTCAAGCCATCTGCGCTGCCTCAAATTAAGATCTTTCTGTTTGAACAAGTGCTGCAAGCTGCGGTGGTCTGTATAAACCTCACATGACACTCCATACAAGTAGTGCCTCCAAATCTTAAGAGCATGAACAATCGCTGCCAACTCTAAATCGTGCACATGGTATTTCTTCTCATGAACCTTCAGCTGGCGCGAAGCATAAGCAATAACTCTCCCATCCTGCATCAATACACACCCCAAGCCAACGCGCGAAGCATCGCAATATACTGTATACATCCCAGAACCGGAAGGCAATACCAGAATTGGTGCTGAGGTCAATGCTGTCTTGAGCTTCTGAAAGCTCTCCTCACACTCGTCAGACCATCGAAACGGGGCATTCTTCTGAGTCAATCTAGTCAATGGAGCTGCAATACAAGAGAATCCCTCCACAAATCAGCGATAATAGCCTGCTAAGCCTAAGAAGCTCCTGATCTCTGTAGCTAAAGTAGGACGCGACCAGCTCTGAACCTCCTCAACCTTCTGAGGATCAACCTGATACCCTCTCTAAATAGCACATGCCCCAAGAATGCCACGAAATCCAACCAGAACTCACACTTGGAGAACTTAGCATATAGTTTTTATTCTTGGAAAATCTGGAGCACAACTCTCAAATGCTGCTCGTGCTCCCCCAGACTACGTGAGTAAATCAAAATGTCATCAATGAAGATAATGTGAAGGAATCAATATACGACCTGAACACCCTATTCATCAAGTCCATGAATGTCGCTGGAGCATTAGTCAGACCAAAGGACATTACCAGGAACTCATAATGGCCATATCTCGTACAAAAAGCAGTCTTCGGAACATCTGAAGCCCGAATCCTAAACTGATGATACCCCGATCTCAAATCAATCTTTGAAAACACACGAGCACCCTGCAACTAGTCAAACAAATCATCGATGCGCGGAAAAGGATACTTGTTCTTAATGGTAACTTTGTTCAGCTGGTGGTAATCAATACATGTCCGCATAGACCCATCCTTCTTCTTTACAAATAGAACTGGAGCACCTCACGACGATACACTCGGCCTGATGAACCCCTTAGCTAACAATTCCTCAAGCTGCTCCTTCAACTCCTTCAACTCTTTCGGATCCATACGGTACGGAGGAATAGATATAGGCTGGGTGCCTGAAGCTAAGTCAATGCATAAATCAATATCACGATCCGAAGGCTGGCCCGGAAGATCCGAAGGAAATACATCGGCAAACTCTGGAACCACTAGTACTGAATCAATCGTCGGAGACTCGGCGGTGGTGTCCCGCACATAAGAAAGATAGGCCAGACAACCCTCGGCCATATGTCGAGCCTTCAAGAATGAAATAACCCGGTTGGCTGTACTAACTGAGGAGCCTCTCCACTCCAGCCTAGGCGACTCGGGTATGGATAGAGTAATTGTCTTGGCATGGCAATCTAGCACGGAATGATAAGGAGATATCCAATCCATGCCCAAAATAATCTCAAAATCAACTATGTCGAGCAATAAGAGATTCGCTCGGGTCTCGAATCCACAAAACAAAATCACACAGGACCGACAAATCCAGTCTACAACAACAGAATCACCCACGGGAGTGGACACATGAATAGGAGAACCCAAGGACTCATGAGGGACATCCAGAAACTGAGCAAATAAGACTGAAACATAGGAATAAGTGTATCTTGGATCAAACAACACCGATGCCTCTCCACCACATACTGTAATAATGCTTGTGATCACGGCGTCTGAGGTCACTGCATCTAATCTGGCCGGGATAGAATAAAATCTAGCTGGAGCACCAGAAGACTGAGCCCCGCCAGAATAAACAGGAGCTGGCTGACCTCCGCTGGCATGAATAGGGGCTGGCAGAGCTCCCTCTGCCTGGCCTCCACCTCTGGGATGAGCCCTACAAGTCTGCCCTCCACCTCTGGGTGCTGGAAATGTTGGCGGATAGCTCTGCTGAACGACCTTACCCCAAAACCTGGGGCAAGTACTCATCTTATGGCCCGGGTCCCCACACTAATAACATTTGGCTGGCGGCATGGCCTGCTTCCTTGAAGAGGGGCCCTGGACAGCTAGGGGACGGTGAGAACTCTCTGGCATGGCACTGAAGTAAGGAATAGAAGATCCCTGATGACCGGAGTACCCTCGTGAGGAACCTCGGATGGCCGGTGGGCAGTAGGAACTCTCTGGCATGGCGCTAAAATAGGGCCTCACTGGAGCACCACGGGGAGGTGAATATGGAGGCATGCTAGACTTGCCTCTACCGAACTGACCTCTACCCCTAGCTGGGTCACCTCTAAAATCTCCTGAATATCTAGCTCTCTTATCCTGCTGTACCTGCTCCCTGATCCTCGACCGATAAGCCTCGATCCTATGAGCAATCTCCACTACCAGCTGATAAGGAGTCCCCATCTCCACCTCTCGGGCCATGTTGGCCCTAATACTTGAGTGCAGCCCTGCTACAAATCTCCACACTCTCTCAGCATTAGTAGGCAATATCATAAGGGCATGACGGGACAACTCAGAAAATCTAGCCTAGTAATCTGTCATGGACATCTGCCCCTACTCCAGCTGCTCAAACTGATATCGCAGCTCTTCCCTCACGGAGGATGGAAAATACATGTCCAGGAACAACTGAGTGAACTACTCCCAAGTGATGGTAGGGGAACCCGCTGGCCTACCTAGGATGTAGGACTACCACCATCCACAGGCCCTGCCCTCAAGCTGGAAAGTAGTGAAGTCCACTCCATGGGACTCTAGTATCCTCATGTTGTGCAGTCTGTCCCTGCACCTGTCAATAAAGTCCTGGGCATCTCGCCCTTCTCACCCCCGAAGACAAGAGGGTGCAATCAGGTCCATTTATCCAGTAACTTCTACGGATCGCCATCCGCAGCTGGTATGAGCTCAAGCGCTGCTGCTACCGGCTGGGCTCCACCCATGGGCAGTGTACCCGGGGTATGATGAAGCGCTGATCTCTGGCCTGCAGCCTGGGCAGTAGGGGTCTGGGCTCCCCCTCCTGCCTGAGGTATGGCAGGATCCGCTGGAATTAAACCAGCCTGGAACATAGTTTCCATTAATCGCATCATACGGGATATGGGAAAAGGTTACGACATTATATACGCACCACCACCTGATCAGCTGGTATATGTTGATGATTTTCCCATAGTGGCCGAGATGACATGATGGGATTCCCTCAGAGGCTTAATGATGTTATGAACGCATACACCGATCCATGGTATGACATTTATACGCATATGCATGACATTATAATATTAAATGATTCACAGAGCTATTAGATATACATGTTGAGGCTTTTACTCCATGTTTCTCTCATGTCTATTGTTTACTGATTTTCATTCCTTACATACTCGGTACATTATTTGTACTAATGTCCCTTTTTCCTGGGGACGCTGCGTTTCATGCCCGCAGGTCCCGATAGACATGTCAAGAGCCCTCCAAGTAGGCTATCAGCTCAACAAAAGATGTTGGTGTGCTCCATTTGCTCCGGAGTTGCTTGTTTGGTTAGTAAGATTTAGACGCGTATTGTTTGGTATGGCGGGGCCCTATCCTGACCTTTATGATAATTATGTACTCTTAGAGGCTGTAGATATATGTCATGTATATGGATACTTGTATGGCCTTGCCGGCCTATGTTTTGGGTTTACAAATAAACATGTTGGCCTTATAGGCCCGTATGTCACATGTATAAGTTTTTATATCAAGTTGGGTCGTCATATAATGAGTATTCCCCTATGTTTAGTCTTGTTAGCCCATGACGGCTCGTTTGGCCATTTTCCAATGAAATCATAATAAGAAAGATATGTTATATTGGTACTCGGCTAAGTAAGGTACAGGATGCCCGTTGCGGCCCATAAATTTGGGTCGTGACAATGTTTTATTCTAGTTATACTACGACAGCCATTCCGTCTCATTTACCTATGATAGCACGATACGAAAAGATAAGTTATGTTCGTACTCAGTTGAGTAAAGTAATGGGTGCCCCACGACCCATCTGTTTGGGGCGTGAAAAAAGTGGTATCAGAGTAGTTCTGTCCAAGGGAGTCTACAAATCGTGTCTAGTAGAGTCCTGTTTATGGGTGTGGTGTGCACCACACTTATAAGAAGGAGGCTACAGGGAATGTAGGACTTTCACTCTTTCTTCTTACTTTAGATCATGTGGTAGAGCTCACTTCTAAGAATTTAGATTCCTAAATTCTATTTTATTCGTAATCAGACGATACCTACATCTGGAAAGACGGTTGGTAAGTCAGGGGAACTCCATTTTTTTATAATGCTTATGACGAGTAAATGTGAGGTCTTTAGCAGATAATGTGTGTACTGAAAGGTGTAAGCTTCTTGATAAGGAGCCTTAAGGCAAGAATGTTTATCCACCCCTATAGTGAAAGCCAATGAGAGATTCAGAAGATAAATACAAATTTCAACAAATAAAAGAAGAAAGATGAAGAAGAGTATGAAGTACCCAGTTAGTGAAGATGATTATTATCTACAATTCAGGAAGAGAAATATAAGCATTTTGAGTTACATTCAACAATAACAGAGGTATGTACAATTAGCCATGCTGATCTAAGTTATGTCGTATGGGAGCTAACAATTATGGTTTAAGAGAAGAATGGAATATCAGGATCTGGTTGGCGTTAGAGTAACCCAAAATGGTGGATTGATTGTTTTTGTTAGTTGACATTTTCGAAGGATATTACAAAGGTGCTAACAGAACTCCTTGTGAGACACCCAAATGGTGCACTCTAGAATATTACAATAGATGTGAATACTAGTATGATAAAAAAAATTCAGAAGATAGGCACTGAAAGCCGGGAAGGGATAAATATTACCATAGTGTTGCTCCCATCCCTAGTAGAGCGAAAACATTGAGCAAACTGAAGAGCCAATGAATGAAACAAGGGGAGCTAAAAGCAAAAGAATGTCTTGTTGAAGTTCTCAAAATAAAGGGATAGGTAGAAATATTAGTAGGGAAATAAGAAGAGAGATAAGGAAACATTATGAATAATATGTGAAACGTGGATGACAAACGGTAGATCAAAAGATCACGGTATTACAGAATATATAGTCAAGTGCAGGAAGAGATGAGAGGTGACAGGCCTTGAGAATACAAAAGAATATAGACCATGAAGTCATATCCTCATTTCGAGAAATAAGTTTGCAACTCTAACGCGATTACCAAAAGGAAAGTTAGACCCCAGAGTAATAAAAACAGTATGGATTGGTGAACAAGATAAGCTAAACATGAATTAGGGACTGAGTGATTTTATAATAGTCGTCATCATGTGAATTTCAGATTTCACTCCGGTAATAATAAAATAGACAACAGAAGAAGATTCATGACTAAGTCTGAGAATGGTCATTCAGGCAGACGCTTCCCTAAAGCAAGCAATGTGAGCAAAGTCAAGCTTAAGGAACTGTGTGGGCTAGTTACACTAGGTGTCATCATCGTGATTAAGGAATTTTGTTATCCTTTGTACAGAAGGATTACCGCAAGGCGAATAATGGTCATCGATGATGTGAAATGACACCCAAGATGAAGAGGTAAAACATCTATAGGTAGATCATCGTAGCGCTAAATCTTAGTACTCCCCTAAAGGGGGAATATGGAGTGATGTGGCACTAAGTCAGAATTAAGTGGTTCTAGTAATTATAGAATGGTAAAGGAAGAATGTGTTAAAAAAATGAAAAAGGGATCTGATTTCACTTATTGAAAGTCTACATATATGGTACGGTCCCAGAACATTATGCAAACACGACGTCAAGGAAAGGAAGTAAGGGTGCCTGCCCAAGAGGTTATTGATAGATAAGGAGCCAGTGCGAGACATAAGTTAAGACAAAGAAAATAACCCAAGAAAGATTACGTGAAATATTTATATGAGAATGGGCCAACGAGTAGTTAGTAATTGATTCGGGAAAAGCCTAGTTATGGCTAAACAAGAGGTTAAAGACGAGTAAACAAATCGTGCAAGATAAACATAGTAAAACCCAAAATAGTGAATTCAGCCTCGTAGTAATGTCATTGTAATACTCGAGAAATATTCAAATAGGAGTTGGGATAGTTAAAGGTACCGTATGAGTATTATGGTAATAAAAGAGAGTGCCACAGGGAAGACAGTCAAAATATAAGTTTAGAATCAACCGTACAAGCACAAGGGCGTGGAGGTAAGTAAATACGAATAATTATAGGCGAAGAAGAACATCAAAAATTTATTGGGTATACGATGAAATAAGCTCGCAACAGTCGGAGGGTCTTCCCTAAGTACAACAACGAGAGACTACCTGAGGAAACAAGGAAAAAGCTTCAACCTAAGCACAGTGACCTAAAGAGGAAATGATCTTGTAACAACAATCTTACAACAACATTGTACGCACTCCATAAGAAAGTGGCACCTATCATGGCTAATGAACGGGAAGAAGAAGAAAATCAAAAGGTGAAATTCAAGTCATATGGGTTGTATGGATTTCAATATGTGTGGGCACTAGGATAAGCCAAGTATTTATGTAACAAGTGACAGAACAACCAGCAAAAGAAATTGCTTCCAACTAAAGAAAGTTGAGAAGGAACGAAAGAAATTATTCGACCAATGATCCAGAGATAATTACATTACGAATGCAACTAAGATATCGGAGTATTATCCATGCAGCATATATGTTAACAAGCATATGTAGAAGATTCTTGTATAAGTTAAAAGAAAGAATTGAGCCCAGGTCATACACAAAGGATGAAATTATTAAAGGGTTGTATCATGGATATTCCATTGCGCCTGTGAAAGGCTAAAGTAATAACTAATACCATGAGCCACAGATCGGAACATAGCTTAAGCCTACATAAAATCCGAACGGGAGGAAGAAGAAACTAAAACGTTACATCAACTAAGTAAATGAGGAGTCTGATTATTGGAATCAGAAAGTTATAGACATCATGATTGAGAATATTGCAGAATAACTCTTAATATTAGAGGTACAAGTGAGAAGTACAGTAGCCATATTTTATAACGGCTATATGATACAGCCAATTAGAAAAGTACCAGCCTCATAAGAAGTCACTATGAAGCTCCTACCGGACTGTGTATGCACTAGAGGTGCAAGTATTATGATAGAGCTTCAAGTTGTGGATGTGAATTATACCTATGTGGAAGGGAGGTTATGAAAGAGATAGAATAATGTGAGAAAATATTTTGAGATAAGTATAGTAGAGGTGAACAACAATACTCAAATGCAGAAGGTTGTGAATTATCCATACTTTGGACAAAAGGCTAGAAGCGCTGGGATTCAGTATCGATAGCTGCATCGTTCGTAGCATATCTTCCAGCCTATGGCCTCTAAGTACCGAGAGATCTAGTTAAGAGAGTAAAGAAGAGTTAGAGACGATATGATATGTCACTGGATGTTCTAAAATAACACAAGGAGATCTGTGGTGCAAGCAAGCTGAAAGAAGGTTGTGAGTAGTATAAATCGATATGTATAGATCGCAAGCGAAAAGTATGGTAAAGCGACAAGGTTTTAGGAAGATAGGAATAAGGACAAGAAAGGGTGAGTGAGAAGGTGACGAGAAACGAATAAGTTCTCGGGATTAAGCCCGTGAAAACAAGAGAGCTGATGATTTCTCTAAGTAATAGAAAGCTCAGTATAGCCTGAATGAACTCAAAGGAGTTACTCATCATAAGTATCATTTAGAAGAGATGGAATGATGCTCTGATAGTAGAATAAGGGTTTAATTGTGGTAGATAAAGGATGACGTTTGAGCCTTCGATTGAGTAATGATTTGAACAAAGGGATTTATGAATTATACGGGATTAAAATACCTACGTAAAGTGAATCATATTTGGATGCTATGATATACGGTTATGGAAGTATAGTATCTCCCCTAGATGGGTCAGGAAAATCACTTCAGATGTTCCTCGATGCAACGTGAGCGCTAGTGATTACGTAAGAAGTTCCAAGTTATCAGTGGTAAACGGTAAGATCAATATTGAGGTGAATTAACAATGGATGGACAAAGTCACAAAGTATGAGATGAGATTAGGCCTTCATTCTTAAGATGAACAGTAATGAGGGAGCATTAATGTCACGACCCCAATTCCTAAACTTGCCATGATGGCGCCTATCGGGGAACTAGGCTAGCCAACAATCACATAATTATTGTTTCTTACTAAAATCCCAACCATTTTTCAACATTTCATAAAGTATAGAAAATTATTGAATTCATTAGGCAAAATAAATAGCTAAATAATCTAAACCATCCCCAAAATCCGGAGTCAACATGTCATGAACATCTAAGAAATATACCAACAAGTCTACTATTATAATACAAAACCTCCAAACGAATAGCTAGATATAACAAAAGAAGGTAACAGGGATGCTGCGGACGCTGAACAACTACCTCTATATTCTGAACTCCGGCTCCGCACGGAATATATTGCTAACTCTCGGTATCTGCACCTGAATCTGCACACATGGGTACAGGGAGTAATGTGAGTATGCCAACTCAGTAATAATGAGAATAAATCAAGTATAATTGGCAAGAAACACATAAGAATCAATACCATCAATTCACAATATGCACAACCTTTCTTTCCAACAGTATATACATAGATATATGAAATCATCAATACCTAGTCGGTACTTGCGCTTACTGGGGGTGTGTACAGAACCCGGAGGGGCTCCTTCAGCCCAAGCGCTAATATCAAGCCACCTCGTGGCATATCATATCCTCACAAATCAGGCCCTCGGCCTCAGTCAGTCAGAACCTCTCAAAAGCCCATCGGGCGTATCAGTAAAACGAGGTACTCGACCCAAAACATCATTTTATATCTTCAAAATAGTGTAAATAAGGCTGAGTTTCAAAAACAGTTAAGCACAATATGACTGAGTGTAAATCATAAATCAACAGTGAGGAAATAGCAGTAAAAAGCCCCCAAAGGGTCTAAAAGAAGTCGGCACGAGGCCCCAAACATGTCTTATAGCCCAAATATAGAAATAGTTTTTAGAACACAATTTAGCATATGATATAGAGTAAATACGCAACTCAATAGTTGCTGCGAAGAGGACCAAGTCCAATCCAAAAATTAGTGCGCGCCACATATTCGGCATCCGACATGTGCGTCATTCTAAAAACAGTGAGAAATATGAAGTCTGGGTTTCATTCCCTCATGACAAGATTTATAACCATTACTTACCTCTACCGGGCCACAACACTAATCCGCGATGCTCTTGCTCCTCAAATTGGCTCCCGATTGCTCGGAATCTAACCAAAACCATATCAACATCATCAATATATGCTAAAGGAAAACAACCCAATCGAAAACTATCAATTTGCACAAAATTCTCGAAATTCGGCCAAACCCGAGCCCCAGGCCCACGTCTCAAAATTCGATAAAATTTACATCACTAAAGACCTTGTCCTCCCAAATGCTATACAAACCAAGAATTCTAAAATCGGACCAAAATTTCCCACTCAAATCTTAAAAAGAAAATTCCAATTCCATGCACCTTTCTTCTCCAAATTTGGGTTTAATTTCAACAATTTTTCGGTTTACCCTCCAAGGGATCCCCCTTGATTTCTTCTTCAAATCCCTCTCAAATAGCTCTCAACTCGTTCAAAAATGGAGGAAAGAAATGAGCTAATCTCGCACAAATGTTCTTTAAAACATTCTGCCCAACAACTAATTTCCTCAGTGCGATCGCGGCTCTAGCCACGCAATCGCGATGCACCCCCAGACCACTCTATGCGATCGCACACCAACTCACGCGATCGCATAGAACAAGCGACCATCCCACACACGCGCCTCAGAACCTCTACGCGACCGCACCAACACCCACGCGATCGCACTGCTTTACCTGACCAACCTAATGGCATTGAAGGATTCACTGCTGCTAAAACACCAGAAAACATGAGACTTCTTAAGGCCAAAAACTGCCTGTTTGAGCATCCGAAATACACTAGAGGCCCCCGAGACCTCAACCAATCCTACCAACACACCCCATAACTTCATTAAAACTTTGTCGAGCCTTCGAAACACCAAAAATAACACGAAAACACCAAAATTACATCAAGTTCAAATCTATGAACTCTGAAACTTATAAATTTCGCCAATGATGCCGAACCCAACCAAAACACCTCCAAATGACCTGAAATTTTGCACACATATCTAAAATGACATTAGAAACCTTACCCAACTTCCGGAATCCCATTACGACCCCGATAGCCCATTTTCCACTGCTGACCGAAAATCGCCAAAAACTAACTTTCGCCAATTCAAGACTAATTCTACACCGACATCAAAACTTCATTTCGAACACACTCCTAAGTCCCAAATCACCTAACAAAGCTATTCGAGCCATAAAATCTGCATTCCAAGGTCGTTTTCCAATAAGTCAACTCCCAGTTGACTTTTTCAACTACTAAGTTAATTTAAGAGACTAAGTGTCTCAAGTCTCACCACGACCACTCACAACCCGAACCAACTGACCCAACACAACATAAATAGGCTAAGCAACATATGATAAAGCAGAAACGGGAGAAACGGGGTAATCTCAAGGAACGACCGGCCGGGTTGTTACATCCTCCCCCTCTTAAGCAAACGTTCATCCTCAAAACGGACCTTCCAACAAAAACTAAGGAATTCAAGAATTCAAGCAAAAGAAATTCTTTAATCATCTTAGCAACGTGACTCTAAAGAAGCCCGGCATAATCTTTCTCAGGAATATGATACGGATTTTCCCCTACTTCAATCCGCCTTTATGTGTTCTTCGTAAAAGACGCGTGTTAGAGGAATTGTCAAAAGAATCGGTCCAGGTGTGTTAAGGTTATCCCTTATTTCTTTTTGGCATGATCCATATGATACAAACGAAATGAGAAAATGTACAAATTCCATAAATGACTCTATTCATAGAAGTATTAAAGGTGCCTATGTTCATGAATTCCCATATGTCTTATTATTCTATCTTCTGTTCATGGGTCTCAGAAAACACGTAAGTTGATAGAGTTTATTTCATGATATTAATCAGAGATATAATGGTCTTATGATGTTTCGAAAGATTTTATTGACGTACTTCTCATGATTGCATTCAACTATACATGCACATTGACCCATGACCAGATAGAGTTATATATGCGTCTATAAATATATGTATATGGGATATGGGAAAAGGTTACGACATTATATACGCACCACCACCTGATCAGCTGGTATAGGTTGATGATTTTCCCATAGTGGCCGAGATGATATGATGGGATGCCTCAGAAGCTTGATGATGTTATGAACGCATATACTGATGCATGGTATGACATTTATACGCATATGCATGACATTATAATATTAAATGATTCACAGAGCTATTAGATATACATGTTGAGGCTTTTACTCCATGTTGTTTACTGATTTTTATTCCTTACATACTCGGTACATTATTTGTACTGACGTCCCTTTTTCCTGGGGACGCTGTGTTTCATGCCCGCAGATCTCGATAGACATGTCAAGAGCCCTCCAAGTAGGGTATCAACTCAGCGGAAGATGTTGGTGCGCTCCATTTGCTCAGGAGTTGCTTGTTTGGTCAGTAATATTTAGACGCGTATTGTTTGGTATGGCGGGGACCTATCCCGCTTTATGATAAGTATGTACTCTTAGAGGCTCGTAGATAGATGTCATGTATATGGATACTTGTATGGCCTCACCGGCCTATGTTTTGAGTTTATAAATAATCATGTTGGCCCTATAGGCCCGTGTGTGACACGTATAAGTTTTTATATCAGGTTGGGTCATCATATAATGAGTATTCTCCTATGTTTATTCTTGTTAGCCCATGACGGCTCGTTTGGCCCATTTGCTAATGAAATCATAATAAGAAATATATGTTATATTGGTACTCGATTAAATAAGGTACAGGTTGCCCGTTGCGGCCCATAAGTTTGGGTCGTGACAATGTTTTATTCTAGTTATACTACGGAAGCCTTGCCGTCTCATTTACCTATGACAGCATGATACGAAAAGATAAGTTATGTTCGTACTCGGTTGAGTAAGGTACCGGGTGCCCGTCGCGGCCCATCGGTTTGGGTCGTGACAAAAGTGGTATCAGAGTAGTTCTGTCCTGGGAGTCTACAAGTCGTGTCTAGTAGAATCTTGTTTATGGGTGTGTTGTTCACAACACTTATAAGCAGGAGGCTACAGGGAATGTAGGACTGTCACTCTTTCTTCTTACTCTAGATCGTGTGGTAGAGCTCACTTGTAAGAACTCAGACTCCTAAATTCTATTTTATTCGTAATCAGACGATACCTACATCTGGAAAGATGGTTGGTAAGAGATATAGTTGTGGAAGAGCTGAGTCGGGGGAACTCCATTTTTTATGATGCTTACGATGAGTAAATGTGAGGTCTTTAGCAGATAATGTATCACTGAAAGGTGTAAGCTTCTTGATAAGGAGCCTTAAGGCAAGAATATTTATCCACCCCTATTGCAATGAGAGATTCAGAAGATAAATACAAATTTCAACAAGTAAAAGAAGAAAGATGAAGAAGGGTATGAAGTACCCAGTTAGTGAAGGTGATTATTATCTACAATTTAGGAAGAAAAATATAAGCATTATGAGTTACATTCAATAATAACAGAGGTATGTACAATTAGCCACACTGATCTAAGTTATGCCTTATGGGAGCTAACAAATATGGTTTAAGAGAAGAACGAAATATCAGGATATGGCTAGCGTTAAAGTAACCCAAAATGGTGGATTGATTGTTTGCGTTAGTTGACATTTTCGAAGGATATTACAAAGGTGCTAATAGAGCTCCTTGTGAGACACCCAAATGGTGCACTCTAGAATATTACAATTAGATGTGAATACTAGTATGATCAAAAAAAATTCAGAAGATAGGCACTGAAAGTCTGGAAGGGATAAATATTACCTTAGTGTGGCTCCTATCCCTAGTAAAGGGAGAACATTGAGCAAACCGAAGAGCCAATCAATGACATAAGGGGAGCTAAAAGCAAAAGAATGTCTTGTTGAAGTTTTCAAAATAAATGGATAGGCAGAAATATTAGTAGGGAAAGAAGAAGAGAGATAAGGAAACATTATGAGTAAGATGTGATACATGGATGACAAACGGTAGATCAAAAGATCACAGTATTACAGAATATATAGTCAAGTGAAGGAAGAGACGAGAGGTGACAAGCCTTGAGAGAACAAAAAAATATAGACCATAAAGTAATATCCTAAACTCTAACGCGATTACCAAAAGGAAAAGTTAGACCCCAGAGTAATAGAAACCAGTATGGATTTGTGAACAAGATAAGCTAAACATGAATTAGGGACTGAGTGATCTGATAATAGTCGTCATCATGAGAATTTGTGATTTCACTCCGGTAATAATAAAATGGAAAACAGAAGAAGATTCATGACTAATTCAGAGAATGGTCATTCAGGCAGACGCTTCCCTAAAGCAAGCAATGTGAGCAAAGTCAAGCTTAAGGAACTGTGTGGGCTAGTTACACTAGGTGTCACCATCATGAGTAAGGAATTTTGTTATGCTTGGTACAGAAGAATAACTGCAAGCCGAGTAATGGTCATCGATGATGTGAAATGACGCCAAAGATGAAGAGGTAAAACATCTATAGGTAGATCATCATAGTTTAGTACTCCCCTAAAGGGGGAATATGGGGTGATGTGGCATTAAGTCAGAATAAGTGGTTCTAGTAATTATGGAATGGTAAAGGTAGAATGTTATAAAAAAATGAAAAAGGGATGTGATTGCACTTATTGAAAGTCTACATATATGCTACGGTCCCAGAACATTATGCAAACACGGCGTCAAGGAAAGGAAGTAAGGGTCCCTGCCCAAGAGGTTATTGATAGATAAGGAGCCAGTGCAAGACATAAGTTAAGACAAAGATAATAACCCAAGAAAGATTACGTGAAATATTTATATGAGAATGGGCCAACAAGTAGTTAGTAATTGATTCGGGAAAATCCTTGTTATGTCTAAACATGAGGTTAAAGACGAGTCAACAAATCGTGCAAGATAAACATAGTAAAACCCAATATAGTGAATTCAGTCTCACAGTAATGTCATTGTAATACTCGAGAAATATTCAACTAGGAGTTGGGATAGTTAAAGGTACTTTATGAGTATTATGGGAATAAAAGAGAGTGCCACTGGGAAGAAAGTCAAAATCTAAGCTTGGAAGCAACCCTACAAGCACAAGGGCATGGAGGTGATTAACTACGAATAATTATAGACGAAGAAGAACATTAAAAATTTTATTGGGTATACGTTGAAATAAGCTCGTAGCTTTACAAGAGTCGGAGGGTCTTCCCTAAGTACAACAACGAGAGACTAGCTGAGGAAATAAGGAAAAAGGCTTCAACCTAAACACAGTGACCTAAAAAGGAAATGGCCTCGTAACAACAATCTTACAACAACATTGTATGCACTCCATAAGAAAGAGCAGTGCTATCATGGCTAATGAACGGGAAGAAGAAAAAAATCAAAACGTGAAATTCAAGTCATATGGGTTGTATGGAATTTCAATACGTGTGGGCACTAGGATAAGACAAGTATTCATGTAATAAGTGACAGAACAACCAGCAAAAGAAATTGCTTCCAACTAAAGAAAGTTAAGAAGGAACGAAAGGAATTATTCGACCAATGATCCATAGATAATTACATTACGAATGCACCTAAGATATCGGAGTATTATCCATTCAGCATATATGTTAACAAGCATATGTAGAAGATTCTTGTTTAAGTTAAAAGAAAGAATTGAGCCCAGGTCATACACAAAGGATGAAATTGTTAAAGGGTGTATCATGGATATTCCCATTGCGCCTGTGAAAGGCTAAAGTAATAACTAATACCATCAGACACAGATCGGAAGATAGCTTAAGCCTACATAAAAGCTAAATGGAAGGAAGAGGAAACTAAAATGTTACATCAACTAAGTAAATTAGGAGTCTCATTATTGGACTCAGAAAGTTATAAACATCATGATTGAGAACATTGCAGAATAACTCTTAAAATTAGAGGTACAAGAGTTGTACAATAGCCATATTTTATAACGGCTCTATGATACAGCCAATTAGAAAAGTACCAGCCTCATAAGAAGTCAGTATGAAGCTCCCACCAGACTGTGTATGCACCAGAGGTGCAAGTATTATGATAGAGCTTCAAGTTGTGGATGTGAATTATACCTATGTGGAATGGAGGTTATGAAAGAGATAGAATAATGTGAGAAAATATTTTGAGATTAGTAAAGTAGAGATGAACAACGTACTAGATACTTGAATGCAGAAGGTTGTGAATTATCCATACTTCGGACAGAAGGCTAGAAGCGCTGGGATTCGGTATCAATAGTAGCATCGTCATAGCATATCTTCCAGCCTATGGCTTCTAAGTACCGAGAGATCTAGTTAAGAAGAGTTAGATACGATGTGATATGTCGTTGGATGTTCTAAAATAACACAAGGAAATCTGTGGTGCAAGCAAGTTGAAGGAAGGTTGTGAGTAGTATAAATCGATATGTATAGGTCGCAAGCCAAAAGTATGGAAAAGTGACAAGGTTTTAGGAAGATAGGAATAAGGACAAGAAAGGGTGAGTGAGAAGGTGACGAGAAACAAATAAGTTCTCGGGATTTAGCCCGTGAAAACAAGAGAGCTGATGATTTCTCTAAGTTATAGAAAGCTCAGTATAGCTTGAATGAACTCAAAGGAGTTACTCATCATAAGTAGCATTTAGAAGAGATGGAATGATGCTCTGATAGTAGAATAAGGGTGTAATTGTGGTAGATAAAGGATGACGTTTAGGCCTTCGATTGAGTAATGATTTGAACAAAGGGACTCATGAATTATACGGGATTAAAATACCCACGTAAGGTGAATCCTACTCGTATGCTATGAGATACGGTTATGGAAGTATGTATCTCCCCTAGATGGTTCAGGAAAATCACTTCAAATGTTCCTTGATGCAACGTGAGTCCTAGTGATTACGTAAGAAGTTCCAAGTTATCAGTGGTAAATTGTAGATCAATATTGAGGTGAATTAACAACAGATGGACAAAGTCGCAAAGTATGAGATGAGATTAGACCGTCATTCTTAAGATGAACAGTAATGAGGGAGCATTAATGTCACGACCCCAATTCCTAAACCTGTCGTGACGGCGCCTATCATGGAACTAGGCTAGCCAACAATCATATGATTACTATTTCTTTCTAAAATCCCAACCATTTTTCAACGTTTCATAAAGTATAGAAAATTATTGAATTCATTAGGCAAAATTAACAGCTAAATAGTCCAAATCATCCCCAAAATCCGGTGTCAACATGTCATGAGCATCTAAGAAATATACCAACAAGTCTACTATTATAATACAAAACCTCCGAGCGAATAGCTAGATATAACAAAAGAAGGGAAAACAGAGATGTTGCGGACGCTAAACAACTACCACTATATCCCGAACTCCGGCTCCGCACGGAATAGATGGCTAACGCTCGGTATTTGCACCTGAATCTACACACAGGGGTCTAGGGAGTAACGTGAGTACGCCAACTCAGTAGTAATGAGAATAAATCAAGTCTAAGTGGCAAGAAACACATAAGAATCAATACCATCTATTCACAATAAATCATAAGTAGTCCCTCGGGCAAAAACATGAATCATAAATTGCCCCTGGGGCAGAACATCACTCAGCACCTCACAATCACTCTTATCAGCCCCTCGGGCATCCTCACTATCACTCATGCCTCCCAATCACTCATCACTCGACACTCGGCACTCGGCAGTCAGCACCCAGTAGGTACTTGCGCTTAATGGGGGTGTGTACAAACTCCGGAGGGGCTCCTTCAGCCCAAGCGCTAATATCAAACCACCTCGTGGCGTATCATATCCTCACAAATCAGGCCCTCGGCCTCACTCAGTCGGAACCTCTTAAAAGCCCCTCGGGCGTATCAGTAAAACGGGGTACTCGACCCAAAGTATCATTTTATATCTTCAAAATGGTGTAAATAAGGCTGAGTTTCGAAAACAGTTAAGCACAATATGACTGAGTGTAAATCATAAATCAACAGTGAGGAAATAGCAGTAATAAGCCCCCAAACTCTCTAAAACAATTCGGCACGAGGCCCCAACATGGTTTATAGCCCAAATATAGCAATAGTCTTTAGAACACAATATAACATATGATTTAGAGTAAATACGCAACTCAATAGTTTCCGCGGAGAGGACCAAGTCCAATCAAAAATTAGTGCGCACCACATATTTGGCATCCGACATGTGCGCCATTCAAAAAATGGTGAGAAATATGAAGTCTGGGGTTTCATTCCCTCAGGACAAGATTTATAACCATTACTTACCTCTACCGGGGCACAACACTAATCTGCGATGCTCTTGCCCCTCAAATTGACTCCCCATTGCTCCGAATCTAACCAAAACCATATCTAAATCATCAGTATACGTGAAAGGAACACAACCCAATCGAAAACTATCAATTTACACAAAATTCTCGAAAATCGGCCAAACCCGAGCCCCGGGCCCACGTCTTGGAATTTTCATAAAATTTACATCACTAGAGACTTCGTCCTCCCACAATTCTATACATACCAAGAACACTAAAATCAGACCACAATTGCCCACTCAAATTGTAAAAAGAAAACTCCAATTCCATGCACCTTTCTTCCCCAAATTTTGGTTTAATTTCAACAATTTTCCGGTTTAATTACTTAGAAAATGACATATAAACGAGCTATGAAGTTGGAACCTTACCTCCAAGAGAGCCCCTTGATTTCTTCTTCAAATCCCTCTCAAATAGCTCTCAACTCGTTCAAAAATGGAGGAAAGAAATGAGCTAATCTCGCACAAATGGCCTTTAAAACATTCTGCCCAGCAATTAATTTCCTCAGTGCGATCGCGGCTCTAGCCACGTGATCGTGATGCACACCCCAGACAACTCTATGCGATCGCACACCAACTCATGCAATCGCATAGAACAAACAACCATCCCCCACACGCGCCTCAGAACCTCTACGCGACCGCACCAACACCCATGCGATCGCACTGCTTTACCTGGCCAACCTATGCGATAGCAATCCTAACCACGCGATTGCATAGAACAAAATACTTGCCCCACTCTTTTACTCTACGCGATCGCGTATGAGTCCACACGATCGCATTGAAGGATTCACTGCTGCTAAAACACCAGAAAATATCAGACTTCTTAAGGCCAAAAAGTGCCCGTTTGAGCATCTGAAATACACCCGAGGCCCCGGGACCTCAACCAATCCTACCAACACACACCATAACATCATTCAATCTTAGTCGAGCCTTTGAAACACCAAAAACAACAGGAAAACACCAAAATTACATCAATTTAAAACCTATGAACTTTGAAACTTCAAAATTTCGCCAACAATGTCGAAATAAACGAAAACACCTCCGATTGACCTGAAATTTTGCACACATATCAAAAATGACATTACGAACCTGCACCAACTTCCAAAATCCCATTCCGACCCCGATAGCCCATTTTCCACTGCCGACAAGAAATCGCCAAAAACTAACTTTCGCCAATTCAAGCCTAATTCTACATCGGACATCAAAACTTCATTTCGAACACACTCCTAAGTCCCAAATCACCTAACGAAGCTATCAGAGACATAAAATCTATATTCCAAGGTTGTTTACCAATAAGTCAACTCCCATTTGACTTTTTTAACTATTAAGCTAATTTAAGAGACAAAGTGTCTCAATTCTCACCACGACCACTCCGAACCCAAACCAACTGAGCCATCACAACATAAATTTGCTAAGAAACATATGATAAAGCAGAAACGGGGGAAACGGGGCTAATCTCACGGAACGACCGGCCGAGTATTACATCCTCCCCCTCTTAAGCAAATGTTCGTCGTCGAACGGGTCTAGAAACATACCTAGAGTCTCGAATAAGTGAGGATATCTGTCCCGCATCTCCTGCTCGGTCTCCTAGGTGGCATCCTCCACTGGATACCCTCTCCACTTAACCTTCACTGAAGCTATATCCTTAGAGGCTTTCTGACATGACGACCCAAAATAGCCACTGGCTCTACCTCATATGACATATCATCCTCGAGCTGACTGTGCTTAAGTCCAAAACATGAGACGGGTCACCAACATGCTTCCGGGGCATCGGAACATGGAACACCGGATGAATACTCAAAGCTAGGAGGCAAGGCAAGTCTATAAGCCACCTCCCCAATCCTCTGAATCACCTCAAATGGCCCAATGAACCTGGGACTCAGATGTCCCCTCTTCCCGAACCGCATAACACCCTTCATGGGTGACACCTTCAGCAGCACTTTATCCCCAACCAGGAAAGACACATCCTGGACCTTCTGGTCCACATAGTTCTTCTGCCTAGACTGCGTCCTGCGAAGCCGCTCCTGAATCAACTTCGCCTTACCCAACGCATCCTGAACCAGGTCTGTGCCCAATAGTCTAGCCTCGCCCAGCTCAAACCAACCAACTGGAGATCTACACCTCCTACCATATAAAGCATCATACGAAGCCATCTAGATACTCGACTGATAACTATTATTATATGCAAACTCCGCGAGTGGAAGAAACCGGTCCCATGATCCCTTAAAATCAATGACACAGGCACGCAACATATCTTCCAAAATCTGAATAGTACGCTCTGACTGCCCGTCGGTGTGAGGATGAAACAATATGCTCAACTCGACCTGAGTACCCAACTCTCTCTATACGGCTCTCCAAAACTGATATGTGAAATGAGTACCTCTGTCAGAAATTATAGAAACTGGAACCCCATGCAATCAGACAATCTCCCTGATATAAATCTCAGCTAACCGCTCCGAAGAATTAGTACCAATAGGAATGAAGTGCGCGGACTTGGTCAGCCGATCCACAATAACCCATATAGCATCAAACCTCCTCGAAGTCCGTGGGAGTCCAATTACGAAGTCCATGGTGATCCTCTCCCACTTCCACTCCGGAATATCAAATCTCTGGAGCAATCCACCTGGTCTCTGGTGCTCATACTTGACCTGCTGACAGTTGAGACACCGAGCCACAAACTCAACAATATCTTTCTTCATCCGCCTCCACCAATAATGCTGCCTCAAATACTGATACATCTTTGCGGCACCCGGATGGATGGAATACCGCGAACTATGGGCCTCAGCCAGAATAAAATCTCAAAGTCCATCTACATTGGGCACGCAAATCCAGCCCTGCATCCTCATGACCCCATCATCACCATTAACCACATCCCTGGCATCACCGCTACGGACCTGTCCTGAAGAACAAGCAAATGTGGATCATCATACGGGCGTGCTCTAATCTGATCATAAAGAGAAGACCTGGAGGCTACACAAGCCACTACCCGCGGAGGCGCTGATAGATCCAGTCTCACCAACTGACCCGCTAAAGCCTGAACATCGAGTGCTAAAATCCTCTCTGCTACTGGAAGGTAGGCTAGACTCCCCAAACTCTCCGCTCTGCGACTCAGGGCATCGACCACTACATTGGCCTTCCCCGGATGATATAAAGTAGTAAGGTCATAATCCTTGAGAAGCTCCAACCACCTCCTCTGATGCAAATTCAGATCCATCTACTTAAGAAGATGCTGCAAACTATGGTGATCAGTGAAAATATCACAATGCACTCCATACAAATAATGACGCCAAATCTTCAAGGCGTGAACAATGGCTGCTAGCTCAAGATCGTGACTGGATAATTCTTCTCGTGCACCTTCAACTATCTGGACGCGTAGGCAATCACCCTACCGTCCTGCATCAAAACTACTCCAAGGCCAATTCTCTAGGCATCACAGTAAACTGTATAAGAACCTAAACCCGTAGGCAAAATCAATACCGGAGCTGTAGTCAAAGTTGACTTGAGCTTCTGAAAGCTCTCCTCACACTGCTCAGTCCATCTGAACTGAGCACCCTTATGGTTCAGTCTGGTCATAGGGGCAGCAATAGATGAAAATCCCTCGATGAAACGGCGATAGTACCCTGCCAAACCAAGGAAACTACAAATCTCAGTAGCTGATGACGGTCTAGGCCGACTCTAAACCGCCTCTACCTTCTTCGGATCAACTTGAATACCCTCACTGGACACCACGTTCCCCAAGAATGCTACTGAATCAAGCCAGAACTCACACTTCAAAAATTTTGCGTACAATCTCTCCTCCCTCAAAGTCTGAAGTACAACTCTCAAATGCTTCTCATGATCCTCCCGAGATCGGGAATACACCAAGACATCATCAATAAACATGATGACGAAAGAATCCAGATGAGGCTGAAATACACTGTGCATCAGGTGCATAAAGGCTGCTGGGGCATTGGTCAGCCCAAATGACATAACCAGGAACTCATAATGACCATATCCAATCATGAAAGCAGTCTTCGGGATGTCTGGCCCCCGAATCTTCAACTGATGATAACCAGAACGCAAGTCAATCTTGGAAAATACCCTGGCACCCTACAACTGATCAAACAAGTCATCTATACGAGGCAAGGGATACCGATTCTTCACCGTAACTCTGTTCAGCAGCCGATAATCAATACACATACGCCTACCATCCTTCTTCTTTACAAACAACACCGGTGCACCCCAAGGTGACACACTAGGCAGAATGAACCCCTTATCTAGGAATTCCTGAAGCTGCTCCTTTAATTCCTTTAGCTCCGCTGGTGCCATATGATAAAGTGGAATAGAAATAGGTTGGGTGCCTGGCACCAGGTCAATACCAAAATCAACATCCCTATCAGGCGGCATGCCCGACAAGTCTGTAGGAAACACGTCCGGAAATTCACAGACCACGGGAACTGAATCAATAGCGGGAGTCTCACCACTAACATCCCTCACAAACGCCAGATAAGATAAACATCCGTTCTCAACCATGCTCTGAGCCTTCAAGTAGGAAATCATCCTGCTAGACATATACTCAGAAGAATCTCTCCACTCAACCCTCGGACATCCCGGCATAGATAAGATCACTATCTTAGCGTGACAATCAAGAACAGCATGACACAGAGATAACCAATCCATGCCCAATATCACATCAAAATCGACCATGATGAGTAACAGTAGGTCCACTCGGGTCTCCAGACCCCCAATAGATATCACACACGACCAATACGCACGGTCCACAACAACAGTATCGCCCACCGAAGTCGACACATGAATAGAGGTAACTAAAGACTCACGGGGCATATCCATAAAATAAGCTAAATATGAAGAAACATAGGAATATGTAGAACCAGGGTCAAATAAAGCAAAAGCATCTCGGTAACAGACTGAGACAATACATGCGATCACTGCATCGGAGGCCATAGCATCCGGCTTGGCTGGAAATGCATACATACGGGCCTGACCTCCACCTACTCGACCTCCCCCTCTAGGGCGGCCTCTAGCTGACTGACTACCACCTCTGGCTGCCTGGGCGGGTGGTGAAGTAACTCGAGCTGAAGTCGAGGGCTTCCCCCTCTGCTGAGATGAAACACCGGGACGATGGGGACACTGCCTCCACATGTGCCCAAACTCTCCACACTCAAAAAAACTCCCTGGATATGGAGGCGGGGACATATAGAAATCCCTGGCACGAGAACGGCCAATGAAAGACTCATGCATAGAAGAACTCTGAACTGGTGGTGCTCGAGCTGCACTCTGAGCTGGGAGGGCACCAAATGAAGTACGGCCCGGCTGAGAACTACGGGGATCATGCCCCGAAGATACACCACTATAAGCTGGGCGGATTGACTGAGGAGACCTGAATAAACTGCCTCTACCATGCTGAAACTGCCTCCTGAAAGGAGCACCACTAGAACTGCCCGATCCACGAGGCCTTCTTGGCCTCCCTCTCCTCCCGCTCCTGGCGGAGAACCGACTCAATATCTCGGGCAATGTCAACAACCTGCTCGAATGTAGCATCTGATACTCTCTCCTGAGTCATAAATAGGCGGAGCTGATAAGTGAGGCCATCCACGATCCTCCTAACCCTCTCCTTATCAGTAGGGACCAACTGGGTAGCATGACGAGCCAACTCCGAAAACCACATCTCATACTGCATCACTGATAGCTCCCCCTGATGCAGCTGCTCAAAAAGCTTGCGCTCCTCCTCCCTATGAGACTGAGGTACATACTTCTCCAAAAAGATAGTGGAGAAATGCTGCCACGTGAGGGGTGCTGAATCAACAGGCCTACGCCTCTCAAAAGAGTCCACCAAGTGAATGCAGCACCAAAAAACTGAAATGTAGCAAAATGAGACACCACTAGTCTCCAAAATCCCAGCAGTACGCAGCATCCTCGGCACTTATCTAGAAAATCTCAGGCACCCTTGCCCTCAGCACCACTGAATGTCGGAGGCTGCAATCTACTAAATCTCTCCAGTCTACGCTGCTCGTCCTTAGGCATAGTCGGAACCACGAAGTCCCGAACTGGAGCAACTGGCTGGGCTGGAACCGCCCCCGATATCTGATGGCTCTGAGTACCCTGCTCAGGCGTCCAGGCAACTGGAGTCTGACTTCCTCCCCCGGCCTGAGAAGTAGCGGCAACTACCTGAGCAAGGGTGGTGCACACCGTCAAGATCTGGTCCAAGTTCTCCTGAAGACCTGGAATAACAATAGGCACTACCGGTGCCTGGGCCTGTCCCACTAGAGTATCTGTGGCGGGAATCTGATCCTGAACAGTAGGGGGATCAACTAGCACTGCCCTGGCTGTTGCACGGGCTGGCCCCTTATCTCTACCACGGCCTCGACCTCTCGCTGGTCTAGCTGGTGGCTGATCATCCTGATCAGTAGCGGGATTCCTCACCATCCTTTGAGAGAGGGAAACAACAGAAGTTTAGATTTCCAGAATCAACAACATGGCACGACAGAATTCAAGAAAATAAAATTGTTCCTAAGGGTTCCCAGCCTCTCGAAGATAAGTACAGACGTCTCCATACCGATCCGCAAGACTCTACTAAACATGCTCATGACTATTGAGTCCTATGTAACCTAAGCTCTGATACCAACATGTCACGACCCCAATTCCTAAATCGGTCGTGATGGCGCCTATCGTGGAACTAGGCTAGCCAACAATCACATAACTATTGTTTCTTTCTAAAATCCCAACCATTTTTCAACATTTCATAAAGTATAGAAAATTACTGAATTCATTAGGCAAAATAAACAGCTAAATAGTCTAAACCATCCCCAAAAATTCGGAGTTACCATGTCATGAGCATCTAAGAAATATACCAACAAGTCTACTATTATAATACAAAACCTCCTAACAAATAGCTAGATATAACAAAAGAAGGGAAACAGAGATGCTGCGGACACTGAATAGCTACCTCTATATCCCGAACTCCGGCTCCGCACGGAATAGATGGCTAACGCTCGGTATCTGCACCTGAATCTGCACACAGGGGTGCAGGGAATAATATGAGCACGCCAACTCAGTAGTAATGAGAATAAATCAAGTCCAAGTGGCAAGAAACACATAAGAATCAATATCATCAATTCAAATTATGCACATCCTTACTTTCCTACAGTATATACATAGATATATGAAATCATCATGCCTTAAAAACAACTTCCGAAAATAAATCCTTTGAAAAATATGTTTTCCAACAAATTCAGAAATAAAATAACCGAAAGATTTAGTGTAAAAATAAAATAAATCATAAGTAGCCCCTCGGGCAAAAACATCAATAATAAATCGCCCCTCGGGCAGACAATCATTCAGCACCTCACAGCCACTCAGTATCAGCCCCTCGGGCATCCTCATTGTCACTCATGCCGCCTCCCTATCACTCAGCACTCAGTAGGTACCTGCATTCAGTGGGGGTGTGTACAGACTCCAGAGGGGCTCCTTCAGCCCAAGCGCTAATATCAAGCCACCTCATGGTGTATCATATCCTCACAAATCAGGTCCTCGGCCTCACTCAGTCAGAACCTCTCAAAAGCCCCTCGGGCGTATCTGTAAAACGGGGTACTCCACCCAAAACATCATTTTATATCTTCAAAATAGTGTAAATAAGACTGAGTTTCAAAAACTGTCAAGCACAATATGACTGAGTGTAAATCATAAATCAACAGTGAGGAAATAGCAGTAAAGAGCCCCCAAAGGGTCTAAAACAAGTCGGCACGAGCCCCCAAACATGGCTTATAGCCTTACAGCAATAGTCTTTAGAACACAACTTAACATATGATTTAGAGTAAATACGCAACTCAATAGTTGCCGCGGAGAGGACCGTGTCCAATCCAAAAATCAGTGCGCGCCATATATTCGGCATCCGACTTGTGCGCCATTCTAAAAACAGTGAGAAGTATGAAGTCCGGGGTTTCATTCCCTCACGACAAGATTTATAACCATTACTTGCCTCTACCAGGCCAACATCTCAGAATTCGATAAAATTTACATCACTAGAGACCTCGTCCTCCCACGATTCTATACATACCAAGGAACACTAAAATCGGACCACAATTGCCCACTCAAATCCTAAAAAGAAAATTCCAATTCCATGAACCTTTCTTCCTCAAATTTGGGTTTAATTTCAACAATTTTCCTTTTTAGTTACTTAGAAAACGAAATATAAAAGAGTTATGAAGTTGGAACATTACCTCCAAGTGAGCTCCCTTGATTTCTTCTTCAAATCCCTCTCAAATTGCTCTCAACTCGTTCAAAAATGGAGGAAAGAAATGAGCTAATCTCACACAAATGGCCTTTAAAACATTCTGCCCAGCAATTAATTTCCTCAGTGCAATCGCAGCTCTAGCCACGCGATTGCGATGCACACCCCAGACCACTCTACGCGATCGCACACCAACTCATGCAATCGCATAGAAAAAATGACCATCCCACACACGCGCCTCAGAACCTCTACGCGACCGCACAAACACCCACGCGATCACACTACTTTACTTGACCAACCTATGCGATCGCAATCCTAACCACGCGATCGCATAGAACAAGATGCCCGCCCCACTCTTTTACTCTACGCAATCGCGGATGAGTCCACGCGATCGCATTGAAGGATTAACTACTGCTAAAACACCAGAAAATAGCAGACTTCTTAAGTCAAAAAGTGCCCGTTTGAGCATCCGAAGTACACCCGAGGCCCCTGGGACCTCAACCAATCCTACCAACACACCCCATAACATCATTCAAACTTAGTCGAGCCTTTGAAACACCAAAAAAACACGAAAACACCAAAAAAAACACGAAAACACCAAAATTAAATCAATTTCAAATCTATGAACTTTGAAACTTCTAAATTTTACCAACGATGCTGATACCAACCAAAACAACTCCGATTGACCTGAAATTTTCCACACATATCCAGAATGACATTACGAACGAACTTCCGGAATCCCATTCCGACCCCGATAGTCTATTTTCCACTGCCGATCGGAAATCACCAAAAACTAACTTTCGCCAATTCAAGCCTAATTCTACACCAAACATCAAAACTTCATTTCGAACACAACCCAAAGTCCCAAATCACCTAATGAAGATCCGAGCCATAAAATCTGCATTCCAAGGTCGTTTACCAATAAGTCAACTTTCCAGTTGACTTTTTCAACTATTAAGCTAATTTAAGAGACTAAATGTCTCAATTCTCACCACGACCACTCCAAACCTTAAGCAACTGGCCCAACACAACATAAATAGGCTAAGCAACATATGATAAAACAGAAACGGGGGAAACGGGGCTAATCTCATGGAACGACCAGTCGGGTCGTTACAATTAAAGGACTTAGATTATACATATGGGATAAGCAACGAAAGTAACATGGAGTTTGGTAGCAGATTTCAATAAGGATAAATGGAAGTAAGAGTTATGGTATAGTATGACCTACCTAGATGAAGTAAAGTTATACGAATGGATAAACGAAATAAGGTATAGCGGTATTAGTGAGTTCAACAAAGTGCCAAACGAAGAACTTTGGTATACCCATAGATGCCCAGAGGGACATCTAATCAAGCTCTGTATGTGCTTACAAAGTGAAGCCTTGAGATTTGGTAAAAATTGGAGCAAAAAGGAAAGAAGAGTCACATACGCGTATTTACAAGGAAAAAGTTGTACAGGCTGCATGACAGAAAGTAGCAAGAGTTACGAGATTGGAAGAATCTCGACTACAAGCCGTGGTGTGAGAAAGAGACCTAGAGGAGGGGGAATGCCCTAGACATTGGATTTATTCACTTCTTGCCTCGATGGAAAGAAGAGTACAAAAGTACTTGGAAGACATAAGTTACGAAAATGATAAGTGCATCAGTCAACATTCGAGGACGAATATTCCAAAGGGGGAAATGATGTTACACCCCATGTTTTCGTATGTGGAAGTACGCCATAAGTAAATTGATATAAACTCGGAAATGAAATGTTACATCCCGCATTTTCATACGTTAAAGTTTCCTCATAAGTTAATCGACGTAAGCTCGGCAATGAGATTATCTTGATATTATAACTATTATGCTATTTAAACAAGTGATAAGTAAATTCGTGAAGGTGAGAGGGTAAGCGAATCGAAGAAATTGAGTTTCATCGAAGTTTGACATTTTGAGATAAAATAAGGTCCAAGCTATAACACCCTGTATTCATGGACTAGTGACGTACAAGGTACCATATGACCATGATAGTAAGGTATATAAAGTGCGTTAAAAGTGAGTGGTATTTTAAGTAATTTGAGATAATTCTTAATTATGTGTATAATTGATTAATTGTGGGGATATTTATGATTAACTGGATAAAGATATTTTTTGGGGCTACCATCTGGCATCAATCTAAGCCAAAGTGCAATATGCATGATGAGTCATAAGGCATAAGATGCTTTGTTTACACATATAGAATTCTTGGATAATTACCTTTGCTTCATATCTTTAGTGATAATATAACTTGGAGAATATGAGTGGAGTTATGGCATGCTTGACACTTTAGATTATAGACCAGCAACATTGGGTGATTAACAAGTTCAATGGTTATTCATCATTGCAAGTGCTATCCTTCAATGTAGTGGATAATAGTCGGATAAGAAATAACGTGCTATGATATCAAGAATATCATACAGATTTTCCTCTACTTCGATCCACGTTACGTGTTGTCGCAATTGACATTTATTAGAGGGATTGTCAAGAGAATCGGCTCAGGAATGTTAAGCTTATCCCTTCTTTCCTTTTGGCATGATCCATGCGATACAAACGAAACGAGCAAATGCACAACTTCCATAAATGACTCTATTCATTGAAATGCTAGAGATGTTTATGTTCTTGATTTCCCATATGTCTTATTATTCTGTCATATGTTCATGGGTCTCAGGAAATATGTAAGTTGATAAAGTTTATTTCATTATATTAATCAGAGGCATAATGGTCTTATGACACTCCGAAAGTTTTATTGACGCACTACTCATGCATTGCATTCATTTACATTTACCCATGACTGGAAAAGGTTACGACGTTATATACGCACTATCACCTGATCAACTGGTGTACTGTTTTCCTTGAAAATGGTAATAACAATTATATTTGATTATGTGGTTCTAAAAATATGTGATCTATTTTAATACCGGTTTTTTAGGCAGTAGATGCTGAATATGAATTGAGAAAAATGAAATAAGAGCAAAAGGAACGAGATTATGCAAACCTGGTAACGGAGAGACCAGTCTCGAGGGTGGTCGTAAAGGCCTCGAGGTCGAGCTTTAGAAGCTTGAACAGGGGCTATTGATATCAGTATAACAGAGTTGAAGGCCTTTAAGAATGTCCTATTTATGATCAATAACGAGTAATAAATTGAGAATAATTCAAGAACACAGTAAATGAGAAGCAATAAATCAACAAAGCAATTGTAGAGAATGTTTTAGTTAGAGAGCAAAGGATGTTCTTATTCTTGTATTGAATATCATGTGTGTTACAAAGTGAGAAGGTTCCCCTTTATATATGAGGGGGAATCCCAACATAGTACATGTGTAATTAATGCAAAGAGACATGGCTGGTACAACCATTTAATGCCACGGTACGGGCTTGTACTATTTTGTGTATCTTGTCAGCTTTAACCACGTGCCCCTTGGGAATTTCCCGCCTTCCATGTTGACCTCTGATTTGTATTGCCTTGAGGTCGAGGACCTTCTATATGCCCCCTTGATGCCAAAACTTGAACCTTTGAGCCTTCTGAGCATCGAAATGACCTAAAATCGGGCTCTCCGATTTCAGCCGTATACAGATAGTCCACGCATTTCTTAGAATGAAGAGATAAGAAATGGTTTTGACCTTTTGCATCTTCGACACTCCTACTATGGCGTCAGTCCCTTCAGAGCATTAAATGATGTGACACAAAAAAGTTGTGCAGAGGTCACTATCAACACAATTCTCGAGAAGCCCATAAACCGTCATAGGTTCGACTTTTCCGCTTCAAGCATGCCCAAATGGCCTCTATAAATACTACAATCACTCGCCTTTTCATAGTTTTGCATCTTCTTCATCTTTTCCAAACCTTCAAATTTCAACTAAGGGCTTTCCATTCTTAACTTCCGCCTGTGCACATTTTTTCGTCTTCTCATTTTAAAACTCGATAGTTATCATGGAAAAAACTTCAAAAACAGTTCCACAAAAGGAGGGAGCTGCTTCTTCATCACGCCCATCTAAGGGCAAGTCAAAAATTCCTCCTACCATCGAGCAATGTATGCCTGGCACTTTCGTCACCATTTCTGACTTCACAATAGAAAACCCCCCTTCTACACCGGGTCGATGTTAGCCCATGTACCGATACATAAGTGTAGTATCGGATATAGAGAGAGTAAAACTTGACTTCTGCTGGGGAGGCGGCTCGAGCAGAGATCCCTACGGATGATGAAAGCATAGTCACGTCGATTCTTCTACACTGACTTTCTCAGTGTATATACATACCCCTTTACCTTAGGCCCCGTCGATTCTTCTTCTCCACCGATTGACCCAGTGATTCTTGATTTTTGCCATCAATACCGAGTGACACTCGGTCAGATCTATCCTTATTTTTGGGGGATTGTATATATGTTTCGACATATCATCAACATGGTCGAGGGAATAACTTTCACCCTCGACCATTTGATTAGATTGTACAACCCTCGACTCTTTCATCTGGGCCTTATTAAATTGCACTGTCGATCCACCAAGGTGTTCCTCGCCTGCATCGACGAGGACAGAGATTGGGGATGGATGAGCCGATTTGTTGGAATCAGAACATCGGACATCATCCCCCCCTGACAGAATTCCATTCCCGGAGGAGTGGAATATGAAACATAAGTACCCCTGAATTGAGCATTCTTTGCTATCCCTTTTTCTTTCAACTGATTTTCTTCTAATTGCAGCCATTGTTTGGTTTCCCGGTGCTGTTCAGGACCTTCCGGGGTTGAATAAATGTTTAGACTCCACTTTCTCATACAAAAATAACGCTCTTGTTGCTATTATTTTTTCATCCTTCGCAAGAACTTTTGATGCTGATGTTTTTGACATAACATGTTTGTGCAGGCCTTGGTGAAGGCTTGTTAATGAGGCCGCCCCCACCTGGTGAGGAAGAGGCCCCAAAGACCACCAAAGATAAGAAAAGGAAGAAAGAGGCCTCGGCGGAGTCTCCCAAATCAAAAAGGCCAAAGGCTCGGAAGCCTAGGATCGATGCCACGATCTTGTCTTCGATGGCCACTGAGAGCCTGCGGGCTGAGGAAGAGAGCGATGACGCCTGCCCTTTACAAAGGGCAAAACAAAGCGCTGAGGCTTCGAGAGCTGTTGAGCGATCGTCCGCTGAGTTAGAGGCGGACGATGCGGACCCTCCGTTCATAGATGAGACCCTCGAGGAGGGTTTGGGTGCAGTCCCAGATACACTCATCGAACATGGCGCAGTCCGTGTTGAGGAGCTCGGGGGCTTGCTACTGGAGCTTTCCGAGGTCAGGAAGAAGCCTCGATGGAGGCTGATACTGCTGGTGGACTTCGTTCGGTCCCGTCATTTTCTCCAGGGAGATATGAGATGCTCAAGTTAGGGGTGTTCCCGGTCTAGAGACCTCTCGTGGAGAGGATGATGCATTTAAAAACTACTTCGAGGGGGTAGATGAGGAGACCGATATTGATGCCCCTGTTGCTCTTGAGAAATAGTATTCTCTAATTTTCTATTCTTGTTTTCTGATTTCCCTTCTCTGTATTGCAGGTCAAGAAGCTGTATGACCAAGCCTTCTCCAAGATGCTAGATGAGCTAACTCGTCGTGGGAAGGAGCTTGAGAAGCTTATGTCGGAGTCGGTCGAGCTGGAGGCTCTGTGCGCTCGAAAGGAGGAGGAATTGACCAACCTTCGGGCAAGCTCGGAGAGAGCACTTCGGGAGTGGGCCGACTTCTCCGAGCAGGTATGTCGGTACCCGTATTTTTATATTCAGTTGCAATGCTTGGTGTTTATTGACCTACTTTCTGCTTTTCAGATTATGTAGAAGGACGCCCTAATGGAGCGACTTCGAGAGGAGGTTGCGGCCAAGGACACCAAAGTCCTAGAGCTGGCTCGGATGAATGATGTCGCGGCTTCGGAGAGGAAGGTTCTTCGGGGGAAGCTATCCTCGGTTCAAGACCTTCTCCTAGGTGCTCAGGAGGAGGCTGTTGCACTATCGGTGGCCAAGGTTGAGGCTAGTGAATATGTCTCCTCGTACAAGAGAGATTCTGCTGCTGTGAATGATTGGGCCAGGGAGATATCCGAGAAGGCTGAACTGAAGTTGGCTTGGTCAGTTGCTTATGCTCGTGCACAAGCCAGAAGGCAAGCCCTCGAGAATGCGAGTGGTAAGGGTTTCAATCTCTCTGCGGAGATCGAAGAGGCCAGGGCCCTGGAGGAGGAATTGGTAACGCCGAGTACATCGGATGAGGGCTCTAAAAGCGGCTCGGACAACAGCGAAGGCGAAGAGTAGATCTTCCTTCTTTTTTGCTTTTTTCTTTTTCTGTATATGGGACCCTTCGGGGGAATTTTTGTAAAACACACCCCTGTAAATATATTTTTTGAAATAGAATATCTTTTGCCACATATCGCACAAACTTTGTCCCGTAATACTTACGCAACAATTAACCTTTATGCTTTAATTCTTAGCTCCTCGAAACTCGCACTTGCAATGGTAGATCCCTTCGAGATCAAACACCTTCTCGGGACTAGGTCCGCGTGTGAGCTTCGATCCCTCGAATGTCGTGTGGTGGTACGATTTATGTGACGTGACCGTGAAGTGACCAAGGTGGCCCCACCGGTACACTTCCCCAAGCGTTATGACGACTTTGTCAGAAATTGAATGGCCTTCAAAGGAGTTGGTTAGCCACCTTTCGATCTATAAATATTCTTTCTTCTCCTTTATTCTAACTCTTGCACCTTTGCAAAAACTCAGCTTTTCTTTCAACTTCTCATCCCTTTCCCTTTTTTGCGAAAACTTCTTTCATTTCTTCCTATTTCTTGAGTAGCTATGGCTGCCGTGCCCAAATCTGTTCACCAAGAAGAGGAAAATTCTTCCTCTGCTGCTAGCCTGGCCGGTGGTACACCGCCAGCATATGTTGAGCTGACCTCGTACTGCTTCACTCCGAAGAAAGACTTTACATTAGAGAAACCCTTTGATGCCCCAAGCCATCGAGAGCATGCTTCGAGGTTCGTCTGGTCGATAGAAGAAAATCATCTTGAGGCCGTAAGGAGAGACTGTGGATGGGGGAAAAATGTGATGCTGCAGATACCCTCTCGAGAAGAGAGCGTCATGACCTATGTAGGGGATTCTTGACCGTGTATACGTACCCATTCACATTAGGCCCCCTCAACCGACTTGTGCTCGAATTCTGCAAAAGGTACCGAGTCACCCTGGCACAGATTCATTCGTCCTTTTGGCGGATAGTGCTGATGATGAGGTATTTTACCAAAAAGGTTGAGCTCAAATTTACCCTCAGCCACCTTATTAGATTATATCGGCCTCAGCATTGTCGAGGCCTGATTGTGTTACGACGTCGATCCACCAGGCCTTTCATTGCCAGCGATGATGAGGACCGAAACATAGGTGAATGAGTCAGTTTGTTCGAGCGAGGACCGTCGATATCATCCCACCGGAGTTCCTGCCATTTCCTAAAAAATGGAACTTCAAACGTAAGTGCCATGCCGTATCTTAGTGTATTTTGTTCTTATCAATTTATAAGAGTGTTTCCTTTTCACTTTTTTAGCGGTTCCGTGGGTGCCCGGGGAGGTCCCCGATCTTGCAGACTAGACTCGGAGGTTGGTAGCTTCCTCAACATATGACGAGCGCAAGTGGCATAATCTCTCAAAGGGCAGATGGGAAGCAAAGCACCACGGTATGAGCCGTGTGGTATCCTTTTTGATGAATGTTTTCTTTTGTGCGTACTAAATTTGTCATCACAGGTTTTGGTGGTTTTTCAAAAATGAGACTATGCCCCTTCGAGGAGAGAGAAGGACATTCTCGATGAGGACATTCTCGAAGATTTAAAGGAGATGCCGCTGATGAGGAGAGTTTTATATATGTTGGTCATTCTACGGACATCGGCGATCCTCGTAAGGATGATTTATTGTCTACGGCTCGAGCTGGGGGCCCTTCCGAGGCTTGCGATTCTGTCAGGCCTGAGACCTCTAATTTTTAAGAAGAGGTTCCCCGAGCAAGAAAGAGCAAGAGTCCTCCACCATCGTCTGCTTCTGCCCTCGTAAGTACTTCGAGGGATGCTCGGGAACAGGGGCTACCCGAGCCAAGTGAGGTTTCGAGCGGTTATACCCTATTGAGAGTGGTTCAAGTGGGGCCGATGGGGCCAGGCTAGTAGATGTGTTCTCAACTTTTAAGGAGGCCCAACAACTCTATTCCGAAGTGATTTTTGATCGGCCTCGTTGGATTTTTAGCTATGAATCTTCATTCTTTGAACTGAAGTTTCTTTTTTGTAGGTTTTTGGAAACTCAAGTCCGAGCTGCTTCGCTATGAGACCCAGTTGCGGGAAGCTTTGGGTAAAAAAAAATCTCTCAAGCTTCTTTGCAATGAGAAGACAAAAGAGTTGATACACCTTCGGGTAGAGATGCATCGGAGCCAGATTTGTGAAGGCAATCTCGAGCATCAGGTAACCCTTACCCTGAAGGGACGTGCTTCCTTTCTTGCTTTTGGGAGCTAAAGCTTTGGTGCTTCAGCTGCAGGGAAAGACAGAGGCGTTGGAGCGCCTTTGGGGAAAAGTCGGGCAAGTTAGTTCTGAATGTCAAGCGTTGAAGGTGCAGATAAGCGCACAGGTTGCGGCCCAAAGGAATGCTTTGGCCAAGGTTACTGCCCTAGAGATACAACTTCGTAATGCCCGAGAAGATAGCTCAATTCAGTCGAGAAGGATTGTCAAACTTGAGACGGATCTTCTAAGCATGAAGGCCGAGGTTGTGGACGCTTGGGTTGAAGCAGAAGAAGTTCGAGCGAAGGCCGATAAAAAGGTGGTCATTTATTTTAAAGAAGTTATTGATAATCGGGCTGAGCTGAGAGGAGCTTTTGACAGAGAGAAAAAGCGCAATGAGTATGCTCGATGCAAGTCTCGCAGGAAGTCGCTCGAAGAGATACATGCTAGGGGCTTTGACCTCTCGGAAGAGATAAAGCAGGCCGAGCCGGACGACATCGACGCCAAGTTTTTTCTTTCTTCTTGAGCTGATACTGATATTTGAAGGCCACCATGGGAGCTGACCCGAGGGGCCTTTGAGGGAGCTGGTCCTAAGAGTGACTAGATATTCTGCTTTGTTTGTTTGCATAAGACTCCTGTGGGAGTGTTGTAAATATGTATTTGTAATGCACATATATATATATATATATATATGAAAGATTCTTTGGTTTGATTTGCTTGTCGATAGTTAGCCCATTGAATTGGACTTTGAGATGAAACCCTTGGGGTCATAAATTGGCGCTGAGGCTTTTTAAGATGGCGACTTGGGCTCTTACGCTTTAGGTCGGTATGACCTTCGGTGTAGCTGGCGACTTGGGCTCTTACACATTTGGCCCTGAGGCACTTTAGTTAACCATATCGGGCTTAGTCTCTGAGTCGGGTTTCAACTCGAGCTCAACGACCCTCAGGTTTTCAAATCGGCCCTGAGGCGCTTTGGGTCGGGATGACCTGTAGCTGGCAACTTGGGCTCTTACGGGTAAGTTCAATATGACTAGCTGGCGACTTGGGCTCTTACACTTTAGGTCGGTACGACCTTCGGTGTAGCTGGCGACTTGGGCTCTTATGTTTTTGGACCTGAGGCGCTTTAGTTAACCTTATCGGGTTTAATCTCTAAGTCGGGTTTCGACTCGAGCTCAACAACCCTCAGGTTTTCAAATCGGCCCTGAGGCGCTTTGGGTCGATATGACTTGTAGCTGGCGACTTGGGCTCTTACGTGTAAGGTCGATGCGACTAGCTCGCGACTTGGGCTCTTACACTTTAGGTCGGTACGACCTTTGATGTAGCTGACGACTTGGGGTCTTACGCTTTAGGTCGGTACGACCTTTAACCGGCTCTTTTTGAAGTTTTTCAAAGTAATTGGAGGCATATGATTTTATGGCAACAGTCGAACATCTCTGAGTCGCGTTAGTTTGGCCGGAGCCTTATGAAGGTGGTCATTGTATTTGGCCGTAACCTTTTGGTTCCCGAGTGAGATAGCAATGGCGTCTATAGCGAGGGTATGCCTTTTGGGTCTTACAAGTTCGATATATAGCGTTGACTTTTATATGGGGTTTATGCATGTTTTAGGGTCTTAAAAATTTGTACATGCCTTGCTTGAGGTCTTACAGTTTTGATGTTGCCTCATGGAGGGCTTAAGAGTTTGAAGTTGTCGGCCCTAAGGTCTTATAGCTTTGAGTTAGATAACCTGGTGAGCTGACTGTCGAGGGCAGTCCCCAAGTTGGAGTTGATGTTGCCTCGGCCTATGTCATAGATATTGCCTCTTGGAGGGCTTATGAGTTCGAAGTTGTAGGCCCTGAGGTCTTACGGCTTTGAGTTTGCTGACTCGATGGAGTGGCTGTCGAGAACAGTTCCTGAGTGCTTGATAAATTTTTGGCCCTGGGGCTGTCTTTTGTGAAAATAACAAACTTCTTTGATGTGCAAAATGTTTTGATGATATAAGGTACTTCTCTGATTACTTGGTACAAGTATACATATTTTTACCATCGAGGGTTCGATAATTCTATGCAGGCACAGTTCATTCGACCGTTTGGTCTGATACATCATTCTCCTGTCAAGACCCTCTTTGGCATATTTCAGTGATCTCCTGGGGGGATGCCCCTCAGTATTCGAGGTTGATGGAAGAGAAGCCTTGAATACTAGGTGAGTTATCCTTAGGTAGCATATCGATGATTCCTCGTTAAAAACCTCGCCGGTAAAACCCTTTAGGATAAAATCTGACGTAAGGGAAAAAGAGCGCAACACATGCTTTAAAACCTAAGGCCTTCGAGCTGGCGGGTGCTTCAACTCCTTTCAATCAAACACCTGCACGCAGGTTAGCGTAAAGTGTGTATGAAAACGGATAGGGTTGTACCTTAGCTGCGATGGCGTTCGAGCCTTGATATTCTTTGGTTGTCTGTTCTGAGGATGCGACACTATCTTTTGTTCCTACGAGGATGTAGTTCGTGATTATTACTCGGTTGTTTGCTTGTTTTTTTGGCTCCTTCGATATAGAGGGTGTCAGTGCCACGTCGTGCACTATGAACATTTCTTTCGATACGTGTTTTCCGTATAGTATTTTTACTCCATCTTTCGTAGGAAACTTCATCATTTGATGAAGGGTTGACGGCACCGCCTTCTTGTTGTGAATCCATGGCCTTCCAAGCAATGCATTGTACCTCATGTCACCTTCGATGACATGAAACTTGGTATCCTGAATTGTGTCGGCCACATTGACTGGGAGGATAATTTCCCCTTTCATTGTTTCGCTTGCCATGTTGAATACATTGAGGACTTGAGAGGCGGGTACGATCTGGTCGAAAAACCGAGTTGATAATTCGGCCGAGCTACCTGGATCCACGAGCACACGTTTAATTTGAAACATATTGAAAAGAAAAGAAATTACCAGTGCGTCATTATGAGGTTGGGATAAGGTCTTGATGCCTCTTCACTGAATGAGAGAGCGCCTTCAGGTATGTAGCTCTGAGATCGCTTTTCCCTGGTGATGGATACTTTCGTTTGCTTAAAAATGGGTCTATGAGGGACATCGACTCCACAAACAATCATGTGGATGACGTGTCGTGGTTCTTCTGTTTCATTTTTTTTGTTTGCCTCTCTTTCCCAGAATTGATTTTTAGCTTGGTCGCTGAGGAATTCTCAAAGGTACCCTTTGCTGATTAGTCGGGCTACCTCTTCTCGAAGTTGTCTGCAGTCTTGGTCCTATAACCATGGGTGTCGTGATATTCACATATCAAGTTGGGGTTCCTCTACGAAGGATCTGATAGCACAGGTCTTGACCACCTGGTATCCCTGATCTTACTTATGGCCGATACGACGTCTGAAACATCGATGCTGAAGTTGTACTCAGATAGTCGGGGTGCCTCCATCGGCCTGTGTGTCTGTCGAACCCTGATTTGTTCAATACTCCCCGAGGATTCTGTCCTCCGTCCGTCCTTTGGTCACTTCAAGTATGTTATGTCTCGGGATATTTCTCTGATTTTCTATGTATGGTTGATACCTGTCTTTACCCGGCCTCGGCTCTCTTTCTGGAGGCCTCGATTCCTTTTCTAAGACTCTGAAAGGATACACCGCGCCCGAGGGAGCTTCCAATTGGTCGTCCTCAACCTTGATCTTCGACTGTTACCTGTTGTGCACATCCGCCCAAACTATGGCGGGATACTCGATTAAATTTTGCTTCAGTTGTTTCGAAGCTATCGAGCTTCGCTCATTCAATCCATGAGTGAAGGCTTGTACCGCCCAATCGTCGGAGACTGGTGGTAATTCCATTCGTTCCAATTGAAAGTTGGACAAAAACTCCCTTAACATCTCATTCTCCCTTTGCTTGATTTTGAAAACATCAGATTTCCTTGTAGCGACCTTCATGGTACCATCATGTGCTTTCACAAAGAAGTCCGCCATCATGGAAAATGAATCTATCAAGTTCAGGGACATGTTACGATACCACATCATGGCCCCTTTGGAAAGCATTTCTCCAAATTTTTTCAATAGAACGGATTCAATTTCTTCGTCACCCAAGTCGTTCCCTTTCACAGCACAAGTGTAGGCAGTGATGTGCTCATTGGGGTCCGAGATTCCGCTGTACTTCAGGAGATCGGGCATTTTGAATTTCTTGAGGATAGGCATTGGAGCTGCACTTGATGGGAATGGCTTTTGCACAAACTTTTTCAAAAGTACACATTTCAGAATCAGGGGTGCGCCTGGGATCTGATCGATCCTCAAGTTGTAGGTCTCCATTTTTTTGTCGTTAGCTTCTATCTTCTTTTAGCCCGATCCAATCCTCTTAGCGATGTCTTTGAGCATCTTCATAATGGCGGGTCAGCTGCTGACTCGTTATTGCTCGATCTTTTCGGTACATGTTCGACTCGAGGAGCCGTTTCTGGTGGTGTTGTGCTTGGGGTTCTCTGATGGCTTTGTAGCTGAGCAATAGCCACTTGTTGTGCCTGCAATATTTCAAAAATAACATGAAGGCAAACATCCCTTTCCCTTTGAGCAGGGGCTCCCTGCGCTTCACACTGGTCTCCTTCACGAATGCTTCCGTCAGTATGAGAGCTCACATCGACATCTTGAGCGTTGCGTGAGCCTTCATCGATAGGAATTTGCACTGGTGCCCCTTCAGGGTTTTGCAGTGGCACACCGGCACCTGAAGTAGCTGCGCCATTCTCTCCGTGGTCCTCAAGACCGGTATTTTCATGTGCGTTTACTGAGTTAGATATTTTTTGACCTGAAATTGAAAATTCTTGGCCCATCGGTTTGGGTCGTGACAGTGTGAGTAGTATGTTGGGAATTGAAAGCTCTTCGATTTTGATCGCCATAAATACGAGGAGATAAACTGAAAGAGTTTTCAATTTCAATTTCATGAATAGGATAAGATAATATCATGAAAATTATAGAGGAATGATGAAACGTACTAGACCGATACGGATGACTTTAAGTTGAAAGAGTCTTGATAGGGAGATGGTGTTTGTGAATATCATATGTAAGATGAGGGTTGATGTTTAAATTCTGCTTATGAGAATGATTAGAAAATGAAAGCTCCACCCATAAATAAAATTCTTAAGTATGAATTTGTTTAAAAAGTTTGAAAATGGAGAACAAGTATATAACGTCATTTGAAGTGTTGTGGTGAAACCTTAATTCTAGAAGAATTATACGGAATGTAGGGATGGAAATAAGGTATAAGATATCAAGAATAAATTTATTATTTGAATGAACAATGCCAAGAACATGGGTTAAGAAACATAATGTGGTGTCCTTATAAAGGATTCGCCAATGAAAGGTGTAATGAGGCTTAGAGGATAAAGCATACTTCGTGGAGGTTGTATGAGATTTCTAGAAAGAGTGGGGACCACACATAATTTTACATTATAACCAAAACTACCTTTAGTGGATTTGATCTTATAATTTCCTTACTATGAGAGTATACGGACGGCGAGACACGTGTGATTCATGTGGTGAAAGAGGTAATAACCTTAGAGGCAGTGCTATCTTTTGATCTCTACAAATAAGTTCACGTATTGAAAATGATAGTCTCATTTACGAGGGAGAATTGGTTGAGACTCATGTGATGCAAGTTTGTGGGTTAAAAAACATAGTCATAACTCCAGTGAAAGTATTATAGCTTTATGATGTTGAGAAGGCCACTTGGAGTGTTGATGAGGGATGTGAAAATATGATGCCCTCACTTTTTCATGGCCGCAAGTATGAATGTTTCTTAGCATTTTCTTTTAATTCGATGTGTATCATGCTTATTATGTGAAGCGAGTGGGTAAATTTTTTATCTTGCTTATGACTTGAGATTGAGGTACATAGTTGATGTAGTTGATTCGCGTATTGCCTATGGTGTCTAGGCATGTCTCAGGATATATACCTTATTATTGTACTGCTGTGAGTGTTTAAGATATCCCTCACATGTCATTTTTCCATGAATCATTGAGCTAAATGAGTTGCTCACATATGAGGATATTTCTACTGCTATACTTGATGAACAATTTCCGGAAGTTGAGGAAAAATAGAGATGCCATCGGTTAAGGTGTTATGTCAGAGTCAAGATATTGAATAAGCATCATGAGAAGCGTAGGATGACATGAACAAAAGATATCCATATTTATTTCAATAAGATGATCCTAGTCTTGAATAGTGTGTTAATGTGTCTTATTTTCTTTTGAGACTTGAATAGTAATCACTTGTATTTGGTAGAGTGTATTAAACTTTTGTTCGTATATAAAGGTGCATTGTGTTAAATGCAAGCCGTATGTGGTTGTCGTGCTTTATGTATATCATATATGTGTGGTTGGTTGACATATGGATACGTTCAGATGGTCCTATTTATAAAGAAGACTTTGTCGATTTTTCTTTTTGTTGAGAATTTGGAGAGTTAGCAACAAAGATGAATAATAAGTGATCATTTGGCACAAAGGTCTAGAAGGGTTATGGTTAGATATTTGAACTTGAATATGGCTTCGAGTTGACATTCGAGGACGAATGTTTCTAAGTGGGAGAGATTGTAAAGCCCCAGAAATTTTGTTAACAAGATTAAGCCGAACTCGAGCTAAAGAGAATATTTTGCAAGACCTCGAAGTTCTTGAGAACCCACACGCGGGTATGGAGATCATTAAAATATTTGGACATGAATGCTATGAGGGTTGAAGGTTGGAATGGTGGAGAAAATAGGGAAGAATGAAACCTAACAAGCCTGTGTAGCCTTCTTGTGTAGCCTACACAAGCCGCATAGGAAAAATCACCATAGAAGTGAAGGGGAAGGCTTAAGATGTGTAGGCTACATAAGCATGCTTAGCTAATCTGCGTAGGCTACACTTCCAGCCTACGCAGCTCGTTTTCTATAAAATAGGGGAGGTTCAGGGAGAGAGAAAGAGATAATATTTTTGGCTAAGTATTGGGTTCTAGAGAGAAGGTGGAGCATCCTCAACCCAAATACACATTAATGGTGAGTTTTATGATATTATTATAATGTATTAACACTAGTTAATGGTAGTACTAACATCTACATGGATTGAAATTCATATGTATTTCTCTAATCTTCAAGAACCGTTCAAAAGGGTTCAAGCTAGGATTTGAGCTACAAGAGGTAAATTCTCTACCCTACACTTAAATACAACTACGGATTAAGAATTTGAAATGTATTGGGAAGTAGAAAGTACCAATTGGTTGAAGAAATATGCTAGTATTTGAAATGGGTATTGTGCGTTAGGGTTCTTGAATGGAGAAGAAGAAGAAAAGTGAATTTTTTAATCTTGTTAGGATAGTTGGTGATTCTAGGGCTTCAATATATTAATAATGATTAAATATTGAATCATATAACCTAGATTGCGGCTTAAAGGCCAAAGATGGAATGTATTAAGGATAAAAGGTATATGTCTGGGTGAATTGTGCTTGTTGAAGACGTGTACAATCAACTTGTTAACCTTAAATGGATATCATCATATATATTTGGGAAAGTTTTGATGTCTTGGGATTCCTAATGTATATATTGGCTTGTTGGCAATGTTTGAGAGTTTTAAATGAATTGGAGCGTCGTACTATTATTTGAAGCTTGGACTTGAGGTAAGTTGATTAAAACTTACTCTTCTTGAGGGATTTCCGATAAAAACATATTTGAGTTATTACATGAGTTTGTTCATAAATGTGAATTCGTACTTGTGGGGAGAAGCGAGAAAGTATGTCACCATGTATTTTGAGCTTTGTTGCATAAAGAATGTCTTGTTATTTTAAAATTGAGAAATTATATTTATAAACATTTGAAGGTAAATGACACCTGAGGAAAATTTTATAATTTTTATTTAAACTTATGTATTGGAAATAATATAAGATATTTGAGTGATAAAGAGGTATTTTATGAAAAATATTTCTTTTGATACTTGATTAATGGATAACACTCGTAATATCTTTGAATGATGGATTTTAAATTGCTAAAGGCTTTAACATGAAAAAGATCATATAGTTGATTGTTTTATTCAAATGGTTTAGTTTGGAAATGAGCTATGATTTGATTAAAATAGATCCTTTGACACTACTATGCTATGAATCTATTTTAGAGATATCAGGAGGTTTTGGGAGTTACTAGTGGAGATCATCGAGATTGGTTCGAATGTTGAGTTCGTTGCCATGGAACTACACATGGAGGTGTTGATACCCAATTTTTCCTAAAAACTATTTTTTAAACTTCAATATATATGTTCAAAATCACTTTTTATAATAATTGGTATTTTTCTATAATTTTCTATTATCAATTTATTTTTCTAATTTATTCAGTACTTTACATCCAATAACTATTCATATATTGCATTACAAATAATTTCAAAATATTTCTTAGCTCAATATATCATTTTTAATCCTATTAGAATTTAGTTATTTCACAAATTAGCCAATTTGACATTATTTGACTATAATTACAACAATTTTGCAATTATAGCCTAATTGTACATTTTATGCTATTTTAATTCAATAATCAGTCGTTTTATATTTTAAATACTATTTAATTTCCTTAATTTCACCTTTTTAGCCTTCATTTCATTTTATGTAATTATTAGCTATTTTTATTAATTATGTATCTATTTAATTGGGTATTTGACAATTAGCCCCTTTCTATTTAAGTTATAGCCTAAATTAATCTGACCCCAACCCAATTGAACCAGCCCAAGACCCAATCGAACTAACCCAAGACCCCAAGCCCAATCCATTAAAATCATCCGAGCCAATCCTATGTGTAATCTAGACCGTTGATCAAACCCAGATTTACTCTTACCATTAATAACCCTAAAGACTACCCCCTCCCATCCCAATTTTCCCTCGTCTCACTTCTCTCACAATCCATCTAGTTCTCTCTAGGTTCTCTCTAGAACCTTCCATCTCCCATCCCCTCCGATGGACTCTGTCCATCCTCTACGGTCACCTCCCTCGCCGGAAGCTAATGTCTGCAGATGGGACCGACTAGCTTCGAAGTGGATTTCTAGGTGATAGATGTGACAGCATCCTACAACCTGTTGTTGGGACGACCCTGGATTCATGTTGCTGGGGCCGTAGCATCAACGCTACATCAGGCGGCTAAATTCCAGTGGAACCACCAAGAGGTGATTATTCATGGTGACGGTAGCAACCCCATTTATAGTCGTCAAACTATTCTGGTGATTGACGGAAAAAGGAAGATAGGCGGAGGAACTTACCACCACATTGAACGGGTCAATGCGATAACAAGGACAAGTGGTGGGACAACAAGATTGAGAGCATCCTGAACTGGAGAGGATATGAGCTAGGCAAAGGGCTCGGTAAGAACCTCCAAGGGATCACGAAGCCCATAAAGCTCAAGGAACATGGCACCACTTTCAGTCTGGGGTATGAGTACACTTGGCAGGAATTCAACGACTGGTCGCCACCTTGGCGTGGTCCCTATTACCCTTTGGAGCAGCTGATACCTCATCTTGAGTAGACTTTCAAGAAGGCTGACACTATTTACGGTTCAGACGAGGAAGAAGCACTTGCAGAAATGAGGAGTTTGTTCCTAGAGGACGAAGATATGGATTGTTGTGTTGTTCTCGAGGGGGAGGGGGAGGAAGGCCCTTCCATACAGACTGTAATCAAGGGGACATATCTCAAGAACTGGTCTATCAAGACAACCAAAGCCCGACGAGCCTCGGGGTAGCAAGGCTAAAACAAGCATTATTTATTGTTTTATTTACTAAATGATTTTCCTTTTCCTGCATTTTTCAATTTCTGCAACAAAGATCTTCAATGTTCAAAACAGTTATTCAATCTATCAAAGCATCTTCCAAATTTCTCTTACGAATCTGATATTTATTGCTATTGTTTTCTCTCATTACTTTATATAAACAACATTACTATTACTTGTCTTGATGAACCGATGACTGTGACATGCAACGAGACAACGCAACAAACAGACATTTATTTAAATGAAGAAGACATACTTGACGAGATTATCAAAGGAACTTTGAGAACAGACCTAAGTCTAACCTGGATGAGATCGAAGTTATCAATCTGGGGGATTCAGAAAACGTCAAGGAGACTCGCATCAGCATTTATTTGTCACCATCAGAAAAGAAAGAATACACAGAGTTTCTAAGTGAGTATGAGGACGTATTTGCATGGTCGTACAATGACATGACTGGTCTAAGTACGTCTATTATGGCTCACAAACTGCCACCCAATCCAATGTGTCCACCAGTGAAACAAAAGCTAAGAAAGTTCAAACCCGACATGAGTTTGAAAATCAAAGAAGAAGTTACCAAGCAGATCAACACCAAAGTTCTCCGGGTAGTGGAGTACCCGACATGGTTAGCCAACATTGTATTTGTGCCAAAGAAGGACGGGAAGGTCAGAGTCTGCGTAGACTACCGGGATCTCAACCGGGCCAGTCCGAAGGACGACTTCCCCTTGCCAAATATACACATTCTGATTGATAACTGCGCCAAGCATGAATTACAGTCCTTCGTGGATTGCTTCGCTGGTTATCACCAGATTTGGATGGATCAGGAAGATGCTGAGAAAATGGCATTCATTACACCGTGGGGAGTGTATTGTTACAAGATGATGCCATTCGGCCTAAAGAATGCAGGGGCTACCTACATGAGGGCCATGACCACTATATTCCATGGCATGATTCACAAGGAGATCGAGGTGTACGTGGATGATGTCATTATCAAATCAAAGAAAGATGCTGATCACATGGAGAATTTGGGGAAGTTCTTCAATAGATTGCAAAAATACAATCTGAAACTAAACCCCGCGAAGTGTGCATTCGAGGTTCCTGCTGGGAAGTTGCTGGGATTTATTGTAAGCCGCCGGGGAATAGAATTGAATCCGTCATAAGTCAAAGCCATTCAAGAGCTACCACCATCAAGGAACAAGAAAGATGTGATGAGTTTCTTGGGGAGGCTTAATTACATCAGCCGGTTTATAGCACAACCTACAGTCATCTGTGAGCCAATCTTTAACATGCTAAAGAAGGATGCCGCGACCGAGTGGACCGATGATTGTCAAAAGGATTTCGATAGAATCAAGGAATATTTGTCAACACCGCCAGTCCTAGTACCGCCCGAGCTAGGCAGACCTCTGTTACTCTATCTTGCCGTGTTAGACGGAGCTTTCGACTGCGCTCTGGGGCAGCACGATGAAACAGGAAGAAAGAAACAAGCTATTTATTACCTCAGCAATAAGTTCACTCCATATGAGGCCCGGTATTCTCTATTAGAGCGTACCTGTTGGGTCGCCTAAAAGCTGAGACATTACTTCTGTGCCTACACAACATATCTCATATCAAGGATGGATCCATTAAAGTACATCTTTCAGAATCCCATGCCCACTAGCAAGCTAGCCAAGTGGCAAATCCTGCTGAGCGAATTCGACATTGTTTACATGACTCAGAAGGCAGTTAAAGGACAAGCTCTGGCAGACCATCTTGTTGGGAATCCCGTGGATGGAGGATACGAACCCCTGAAAACATATTTTCCTGATGAAGAGGTATCATTGATAGGAGAAGATATTGCAGAATCCTATGATGGTTGGAGGATGTTCTTTGATGGAGCAGCAAACTTCAAGGGAGTTGGTATTGGAGCAGTCCTAGTATCAGAGACCGGTCAACATTATCCGATATTCGCCAAACCCAGGTTCCCTTACACCAACAACATGGCCGAGTATGAAGCCTGCATTTTGGGGCTCAATATGACCATTAACATGAACGTCCAGGAACTGTTAGTGATCGGTGATTCAGACTTATTGGTACATCAAGTACAAGGAGAATGGGCAACAAAGAATTCCAAGATACTACCGCATCTGCACTACGTACAGGAATTAAGAAAGAAATTCACAAAGATAGAGTTCCGGCATGTCCCCAGAATCCAGAATAAGTTCGCCGACGCATTAGCTACTTTGTCCTCAATGATCCAGCATCCGGATAAGACTTTCATCGACCCTACTCCCATAAAGGTCCATAATCAGCCAGCCTACTGTGCCCATATCGAAGAAGAAGCAGACGGAAATCCTTGGATTCATGACATCGATAAGTACTCTGCAAAAGGAGAATACCCTGAAATCGCAAATTCCACTCAGAAACGCACACTTCGGAGATTGTCCAAGTATTTCTTCCATAGTAGAGGAATCCTGTATAGGAGGACTCCTGATATGGGGTTATTAAGGTGTGTTGATGCAAAAGAAGCATCAAAACTGTTGGAAGAAATTCATGCTGGGACCTATGGCCCACATATGAACAGTTTTGTTTTAGCAAAGAAACTACTCTGAGCTGGTTACTTTTGGATGACTATGGAAACGAACTGCATCTAGTATGTTCGAAAATGCCACCGCTTCCAGACACATGGATATATGATAAAGGTGCCTCCAAGTGAGCTCAATGCAACCAGCTCACCATGGACGTTCATCGCTTGGGGTATGGACGTTATTGGACCAATTGAGCCTGCTGCTTCCAATGGGCACAGGTTCATTTTGGTCGCCATTGACTACTTCACTAAATGGGTCGAAGCAGCTTCCTACAAAGCAGTTACTAAGAAAGTCATGGCCAACTTTTTCCGCGACCGCATTGTTTGTCGGTTCAGAATTCTAGAGTCAATCATCACCGACAATGGTTCTAATCTCAACAGTGACTTGATGAAAGCTATGTGTGAAACTTTCAAGATCAAACACAAGAATTTCACAGCGTATAGAACTCAGATGAATGGAGCCGAAGAGGCCACTAACAAAAACATCAAGAAGATACTAAGAAAGATGATAGAAAAGGCACAAGCAGTGGCATGAAAAGTTATCATTCGCTTTATTGGGATACCTCACCACTGTCTGCACATCAACAGGGGCTTCCCTAGCGTTTATGGTACAGAGGCTGTAATTCCTGCCGAAGTGGAGATTCCATTTCTAAGAATTATACAAGAAGCCGAGCTCAACGATGCAGAAGCCGTTATGAGCAATTAGCCATCATAGACAGGAAGAAAATGAATACAGTATATCATGGTCAACTATATCAGAACAGAATGGCCAGGGCGTTCAAAAAGAAAGTCAAGCCGAGACGATTCACACCAGGGCAACTGGTGTTAAAGAAAATCTTTCCACATCAAGATGAAGCCAAGGGGAAGTTCTCTCCCAACTGGCAAGGTCCGTACATGGTTCATAGATTGCTGACAGGAGGAGCACTCATACTTGCAGAAATGGACGGAGAAATTTGGCCGAAACCGATCAATTCAGATGCAGTCAAGCGCTACTATGTGTAATCTTTATGCTTTTTCAATGATGTAATTTGAACTACGCTTGACATGATTCCCGTTTAAGAGGGGATACGTAAGCAGCCCTACGGGTTTGGTCACAATTCAATAAAAATTTATTTTTCCCCGCAATTGGAAACTGGGGCAGAATTTTGAGGAGGGCCCTCAAAATTCCGAAGCGAGTAGCAGTCCACAAGCATTCACCCAACCAACTGGGGCAGAATTTTGAGGGTCTCCCTCAATATTCCGAAGCAAGTTTAGCCAATCGTCGCGCGAGCAGCAGTTAGAGGTGTCCACCCAGCAAACTGGGGCAGAATTTTGAGGGTTCCGCAGCAGGTGAGGTTGCAATGTCTCGATCCGTGTCATGTCGTCGGTTCATCTAAAACTATTTTAGATTATATATTATATCTTACAAAAATCATGCATATTTATTTTTTCTGAAGCACCTTGTTTAGCGGATGTTACCCCAATGACGCAAACAGTATCATCAGGATCAAGCAAACGAGCCAAGCAGGGCCAGCAGGAATGCGAACTAACCTTTCCCCTTTACAAAACTCACGATCTTTCTTTGGATGCAGATACAAAATTGCAAAAGCCCCAAAACATATTATCCGCTCAAAGGACAGACATGGTTCCTCAAACTCATCACGCCAACACTTATTATCAGCACAAACAATGCTTCATTATCACAATGCTCTACCGCAATTTAACACCAGCTAATAATTTCTATTGTCCTTCCTTAAATATTGCATAAGGCTATCCGAGACTAAGCGTTGTCTCCATCTGTATTCGCATATTGCATAAAGCTACCTATCTGCCTTCAGAGACTAAACGATGTCTCCATCTGCATTCGCATATTGCATAAGGCTACCTTTATGCCTTCCGAGACTAAACGTTGTCTCCATCTGCATTCGCATATTGCATAAGGCTATCTTTCTGCCTTCCGAGATTAAACGATGTCTCAATATGCATTCGCATATTGCATAAGGCTACTTTTCTGCCTTCCGAGACTAAATGATGTCTCCATCTGCATTCGCATATTGCATAAGGCTACCTTTCTGCCTTTCGATACTAAACGTTGTCTCCATTTGCATTCGCATATTGCATAAGGCTACCTTTCTGCCTTCAGAGGTTAAACGCTACCTCCATTTACTTCTCAAAAAGCAACCAATGCCTCTAGCATTATTTACTGCGCTTTCCTTTTGGGCTAAGCTCTGCCCCTTTAATTCGCAAGGCTAAGCTCCGCCTTCCGAGGTTACACGCTACCTCCATTTACTTCTCAAAAAGCAACCAATGCCTCTAGCATTATTTACTGCGCTTTCCTTTTGGGCTAAGCTCTGCCCCTTTAATTCGCAAGGCTAAGCTCTGCCTTGTCAGCATCATACTATTGCATCTTCATGGGCTAAAATATCGCGAACTTATCCAAAGACGTCATCGTTCGGAAACACCATCTTCATGGCCCGAGAACACCATGTCATGGCCTGAGGATATCTTTAATCAGTTTGCATATCATTATTCAAAGGCGTCATGGTTCGGAGGCACCATCTCCATGGCCCGAGAATATCATTTCATGGCCTGCGAATCCTGCATCAAGAAATTCATGGCCCAGGACATCATGGTCTGAAGACGTCATCCTTAACCGTCCATAGACAGCATTCATAGTCCAACGGAAACTTGCACCATGTTTAAATTACGCACGATATGTTTGTATTACTCATTTGCAGGTAAGTTGGCAAGCAACAACTATCATGGCAGGGCGGTCCCGTCCCAGTTCTCCTAACTACCCCGTAAGCCGCTTGTTCACCCAACCTTGCACTTTGCGTCCACCCTTATAAAACTTCATTGGTATACTTCACCGGTGGTTCCTGAACTACATACGACCTGATTCCTGTAAAATCAGGGATGTGTAGACAGCTCAGAAACCAGGGTGCGGCCTGAACCTTTCAAGCTATTTTCACTCGGTCAAATTGGCCATCATATCTTTACCCGACAACTCTTCCATCATTCCCGGGTAAAGAGGGGCAGCTGTTGATACCCAATTTTTCCTCAAAACTATTTTTTAAACTTGCATATATACCTTCAAAATCACTTTTTATAATAATTGGTATTTTTGCATATTTTTCTATATTTTTATCAATTTATTTTTCTAATTTATTCAATACTTTACATCCAATAATTATTCATAAATTGCATTACAAATCATTTCAAAATATTTCCTAACTCAATATATCATTTTTAATCCTATTAGGATTTAGTTATTTCACAAATTAGCCAATTTATCATTATTTGGTTATAATTACAATAATTTTGCAATTATAGCCTAATTGTACATTTTATGCTATTTTAATTCAATAATCAGTCGTTTTATATTTTAAATACTAGTTAATTACCTTAATTTCACCTATTTATCCTTCATTTCATTTTATGTAATTGTTAGCTATTTTTATTAACTATTTATCTATTTAATTGGGTATTTGACAATTAGCCCCTTTCTATTTAAGTTATAGCCTAATTTAATCTGACCCCAACCCAATTGAAACCAGCCCAAGACCCAATCGAATTAACCCAAGACCCCAGGCCCAATCCATTAAAATCACACGACCCAATCTTATGTGTAATCTGGACCGTTGATCAAATTTGATCAACGGCCCAAATTCACTCTTACCATTAATAACCCTAAAGACTACCCCCTCCCATCCTCGTTTTCCCCCGTCTCACTTTTCTCACAATCCATCTGGTTCTCTCTAGGTTCTCTCTAGAACCTTCCATCTCTCATCCCCTCCGATGGACTCCGTCCATCTTCTACGGTCACCTCCCTCGCCGGAAGTTATGTCCTCTCACACTCTCCTAGCCTCTGCTTCACCCCATGCCGGTTTGATACTACCTTGAGGTCCTCAGGTGAACCTGGAGAGGTTCAACTCCCACTCATGGTCCTTCACGCCATTTTTCGGCCACCTCCGGCCGTTCGAGTAAGATCTGTGACTTTTGGAGTTTAAACTAGTAATGTTTTCTATCTTATATTTCTGGTTTCTCTTTGAAACCCTAACTCTTAAAACTCCCAGATTTTTTTAGATCTATGATAGATCTGTGTATACTTTAAGCTATTTCGTTGTTTACTCAAAGATTTACAGATATTCTCTAAAAATGACTCTTCGTTTTCAACTAGGGTTTCATTACCCCGTTTTTAAATGATTTTCCTATGATTTCTCAGTATTATCTTAGGGTCTCTACTGTGTTTTAGTGTTTTATTTAAGCTTCTCTCCTTTATCTGGCCCGTTGTGATGAAATCCCTAATTTTCTAGTCCTAAACCCTAAGTTCCTGACTTTGTCTTTGATATTGTTTGCATATGTATGAACTTTATGATTATCTAATGTTTTACCCTATGTTGTTTATCTATGTCTCTGATTCTTTCCTTGCTTTTCCGCTTACATTGTTGTTTACCCCATAAGTTCATGTGAATCCCTAATTTCATATGTTTTCACTACTAGGGTTTCTGATTTCTTGCATGTTATTTATTCAACTCATGTTAATCTACTTTAATTTATGTTATTCCTGTTCGAATCCCTGATTCTTTGTAATTTCACTTTGTTAGGGTTCCTGATTTATTATTTGAATCCCTGATTCCTTGTGATTTGAAAAACCTTACTGATTTCTTATGGGATATTCTTACTGATTTCCGATCTTTAACTTATTTCTTACCTTGCATGGTTGATTTACTGTTAATTGATCCCTATTTCCTTAACTAAAATCTGATGAACCTAGTCTCAATTATATACTTGTATTGGGTTGAAATTGTTTCCTTATATGGTACATGCATGGGAACTTTCCTTATTTTCTATTTGCCTATTAGCCGTTTGAATTTAACCCCTTCAATCAAGGGATACTTATGCTGATTTCACACTGTTTGAATATTACTTAAGCTATATATGGTCCCTTTCCTTATTTGTTACTCACCGTTTGAATAATTCCCTTAATTATGGGAGTACTTGGGCTGATTTCACTGGGATTGATACCAAGTTCCATAATTGTTAATTGATTCTGATTTTTACCTTATTTTAACCTAGCTTTCAAACACTATATATAGGTATGCTCTTCTCATTTTTAGACAGAACTGATCTGTTCAACTCTCTCTCTCACACACAAATAAAAACTCTATGCTCTCTCTTCTGTGCTAGCTATTACTATTCTAACTTAGCCGGCTGCAAGCCAAGGCTAACTATTGTGCATCTCCTACTTCCTGTTTGTGTTACTGCTTTCCACACTTCACTGGTATGTTCTAATTTAGATTTTAGTCCTCAAACCAACATGTTTCTATCACTGTTGTAATTCAGTGTGTTTCTAATTTGCTTTTACTTATTATTCAACATGTACCTAGGATCCTGAACTCCCCTCTGCATGTTAAGATAGGCCTTACTTGTTTATGACCAGCATGTTTCTGTATACTTAACACATGCTTTCTTACATGAATCTCCATGCCTATGACTGGTACATTAGTTTAATCATGGTCATAGTTGTTTTGGTGTTAATCTAACCTAATACTTTATCGTACCCCTAATCCTCTAGACCCTTAGGAGCTTCTTATTGTATGCATATATGTATGTCTGCCTGCTACATATTTGTTCTCACATGCTCTGTATTTGTCCCTCAAATCCCATTACCCCTGTTTGTGATTGTTGGACTATCCCTGGTCCTTTGTATGATGTTGAACTTTTAGTCCAATCAAGTTTCCCTCTTCAAAACTGTTTTCTTACTTACCCTTTCTCAAAACTATTTTCTTACTTACCCTTTCTCAAAACTATTTTCTTACTTAAACCCTTTTAAAAATAAAAAGCACTATCACATATACTCTTAGAAGTCTAGGTTTTGCCCCTTCTGTGCGAGCATTGCCTTGTGACCCTTGAGCTCCCTCTGAACTTTAACACACAAAGGCCGGCCATTCCACATTGCACTTACTCTTTTGGCTATGAAATCTGGGTGTGAGCACTGCCCGGGAGCCCTTGAGGTCCTTAGGGAACTCTGACACACCCGGATTATGAGAAGGTTGTGAAATAATACCTGGCATTGAGGACTTGGAGACTTGAGCCTATTCTGTAGGCTCCCTATAGTTAACTTCTTATTTTCCTTCTATTTCAGTTGTGTAATTCAATTCAATGTCCTGTAATAATTATTTGTGAACAACTCTGGGGTCGGATAGTGAAAAATGGGTAGGTGATATGCATGTTATAGTATAATTAAGGGTAGAGACCATGTTTTCTAGGTTTACTATCTCTCCATGCGCAATAGCAACCATGTTTAGGAACACCATGCCATGCATTAGATATCATGCTACTTAGGATTTATGTGTATTCAACATCTCATCTCAACGCTTAGAAATCCTGAATGTAGGGTAAATAATTACAATAAAATAAGTTGCTATTACGTGATTCTGCCTATGTTCCGAAATTTCACTAGAAGTACTGTCTTAGGATAAATAAGCTGTAATCATGCCTCATTATGCCATACACATAGAGATCCTATTCTAGGTGAATAACCATTAAAATCTGTCACCTATGCTATTCCTGAAACTGTGCATAATGATATGATCCTATGTGCATTTAGAAATCCTATTTAAGTTATTACGCATCATGCTGCATTAAATATCATGCTATAAGATCATATCTATTTAACTGCATTTAGTCTAAACACAGAACAGTCCCCTGTTCTCAGCAACTGGTAATTAGTCTTTGTACATCTTCACACCTAGAATCACATGTTATTAGCTAAAACAACTTAGAGTCATTAACCAATCTGAATAACTGTTGCATGTTATCCAACACTTAGGCAAGCCTTAGGTAATTAACTTAAAAAAGATAAAATCGGAACTGTCTTTGATCATGTTTAACTGCCAGCATGCTTAAAACCAGTAGGCAAGCCTGATTTACACTTCCTCTCCGAGTTATGCAATAATCTGTCTATCACCTAGATACCATGTTTTAGGATTCTGAATTAATATGGACCTTACTTGTGTATGAGACATGCTGCTTATACACTGTGTGGAGGATTATTTGAGCCTTTATCTGTTTTTCTATGCTTTCCTTTATCTGCAGTCCTACTTGTTTTGTTATCTGTCGCCTTAGAACTTTACCCCTAAAACCTGAGGGTCTGCCTAGTACTTCCTTTTAGGATAGAAGGGACGGGTAACAGCATGCAATAAAGGTCGAGACCAACACTCGTTTTAATAACCTTACGGGTGGGAAGGGAGGTGTAGGGTCACATTCCAAGGTTAAGTCAGTATTTGTAGGATAAAGTCCCCCATTGAGAGGAAAAATGATCATTACTTAAAGTAATGAGGTTTAGTCGACTCGTACGGCACTACGGGAAGCCGCCCACACAAGTAGGGTCAAATACTTGTTGCTAGATCAATCACCTAGTAGTTGTTTATTATGTCTATGTTGGTATAGTACTCCCGGTAAAAAGTGAAGATATAGTTTTGTTATGTTTTTGCCTAAGGAGCCGAAAGTAATTTCAATGACTTAATGAAGTTGAAATGGTTTCGTATGATATTTATTAGACTCATGGATTTATATAAATATTTTAGAAGTTTGTATCATGATTTATATTTTTCTAGTCTTTCATAATAAAGAGCATGAATTGATATAATTGTCATCATTTTATATCGAGCGTTAGTTGCATTATTTTTGTTAAGCCTTGTCCCAGGAACTTGAGTTAGAGAGAGTCTATGTCACTTATTGAGTACCATCGTGGTGTAGTCAGCCCTCAGGGGCCCCTCTCCAGGGTCCCGCTTACTTTATATGTTTTAGGAGGAGGTATGGTATGTGATGAGCGGATGAGCCTGGGATGACTCTCTTTCTAAGGTGCATGTTGAGGCACCACTTCTATTTCGTGGTAGATGTCCTGTTGATTCTTTACTCTCTGTTGGTAGGGATTGTCCCAATGTTTAGTTTATTCTCATGTCTTAGAGATTCCATAGACTATTAATATTCCTTTGGGGTTGTAATTGATGGTCATTCATATAGCATGAAATTAAGGAGGCATTTTTATCTTTATCTATTTTCAATTAGTAGAAATAATGTATTTAAATATTATACTTCATGAATGGTTTTAATCATTTAAAATGATTATGTTTTCAAAAGGCTTCTGCATACATCTGTTATCCATATAGATGTATATTCTAGTGTGGGTTGGTTCGCCTGAGTTGGGTAGTGTATCGGATGTCGGTTAGGTGGTCTTGGGTCGTGACACTACGGGACATTTAGGATTATTACCTTCCTTTAATATTCTATATCGTGCAACAGAATAGAGTTGTAGGGAATCAAGTCTAACGTATGCGTTGATATAGGTTGTGCAAAGATGTCATAACCCAGAAGAGCTACGGCTAGTCCGGATGTTATGGAATGATTGGGAGGGGGTATGAGACGAACGCCCTCTATCTCTATAGAGACAGATCCGCCTGAGGACCGGGGTGAGTCACTCCCTCAAATATCCCCGATTCCACTAGTACTAGAGGAGTTGAGGGAGGCTCCAACATCATTAACTCTACGAGTTCCACCACCGACCATATCCATGTAAGAACAACAATACATGTATTGACGCAGTTGGTAGCCTCTCAGGATTGGCGTCACCCGAGGGCCCCTGATAGTGATAGAGCCCTTGAATGGCCAGGAAATTCACAACCTAAGGAGGTCAGAGAGCAAGAGCCAATTTCCATGAGATGATTCTGATGAAGCTTTGGGATGAACTAAGACGTCCAGGACAGTTGATAGAGGTATGTTAGAACGGATTGGGTTCGCACAATGACTTGCGATAAGATAAGTAAAGAAATATGTATACTAAATAATGAGGCTTGTTAGAGTACGAGAAGTTGAGAATCAAGGATGTTTTGTTGAAATTACACTAAAGAAACAAGAAGTGGAATGTTGTGAAAGGTTTGTGCGAAACCAAATAGGGCAATATGATTAAATAGGGAAGACTATTAACGGACATAAGTTAAAGTATGAGAGTACAATAAGATCCGTAGGCAATTGAGTTTTAAGGTTATAAAGCAATATGGGCCCCATTTCCAATAAAAGTGGATTATTAAGTTTAACATGGATTATCAGAAGGTCAATTTAAACATACAGATGCAAAGTGCTAATATCAGAGGATGTCTTAGGATGAACTAGAAATAAGGTACATATTATAGACTCTAAAGACTCTCACACTAGCTAGCATTGCAGTGATAGAATGAGTGAATCAGCAAAATGAGGAAAAGGATCGGTGGGAGAAGAACCCTAAAACAAGTTTATAAAGATCTCCTTGATAAGCCACGTGAACTAAAGTTAAAACCTTCGAAAGAAGGCATGCCAGCAAGAACATACGACTAGTTATATATAGACCCCTATAAATTGTCTCAGAGGAAGAAAGGTTACCCATTAGACAATTGTAAGCTACTAGGAATATGGACCAATGGAAGGCGGAAAGATGAGTAGGTCTTCAAGCGTTAAAAATTGAACTATTTTTCTAAAGGGGGGAAGACGAGGTGGTAAAACACTAAGTCAATAGAATTTTTATTTAACAACAAAAAGATTGGAGGATTGGGACAGAAAGGCGTATAAGTAATTTTAAATTAACGCACGGGTAAAAAGATATATGTGATGGCCTGATAGGTCATCTTATATTTTTTAACCTAATCTTGTGTTTTAAGGTCTCAAATACCTCATTTCATCCTTCCTCGATTTGCGTGAGCAATCCGGTTGTTCTTCCAGAAGGCTTATATGTTATAAACTTATTAAAATAAGGATTTTACCTTAAAAATTTATTTGAGTTGACTTCGGTCAACATTTTGAGCAAATGGACCTGGATCCGTGTTTTAACGGTCCAGGTTGGTCCGTATCGTAATTTGGGACCTAGACGTATGCCAGAAATCGAATTCAAATATCCCTAGCTCGCGTTATTGATTTTTGTTGAAAACTGAAAGTTTGAAAGTTTTATGATTTTTAAGAATAGATTGATGTTTGTTCTTGTTAATATCGGGTCCGTATTTTGTTTCCGGAGCCAGGTAAAGGTCCACTATGATAATTATGACTTGTCTATCAAATTTGGTGAGAAACAGAGTTGGTTTGACGTGATTCGGCATTCGGTTGTGAAAATAGGAGTTTTAAAGTTTTCTTGAAAATTTCATTTGATTTGGTGTCCGATTTGTAGTTCTAGGCATTATTTTGGTGCTTTGATCGCGCAAGCGAGTTTGTATGAGGTTTTGGACTTGTGTGCATAAATGGTTTTGAGCCCCAAGGCCTCGGGTGAGTTTCGGATAGGCTACAGGTGTTTTGAACTCAGAAAAATCTGGTTTTTGGCTTCAGCTGTTATGTGGTGTCTTCTTCTTCGCGTTCGCGAAGGTACTCTCGCGAATGCGAATAGTAAAATGGGCCAGGGTGATTTTCTTCATTGTGAATGCGGTAGCTGGATCACGAACATGAAGGCTGAGGGGAGCAGTTGTTGCTCCCAAACGCACACACAAGTATACGTGGTTGATCATACTCAACTATGTCTTATAAAAATACTAAGCGAACGTTGCAAATATAATCTGAGTATTTAGCCTAGAGTCGAATCCCACAGGGAACTAACGTATCAATTGTTATTGTTAGATTACTAAATTCTCAATAATCAACTTTCTCAAAAGTTATGAATATCACTTGGTGGTGTTTTGACTACTACATCTGAACAAAATTAATATCACAATAAAGTCATCCCCCAACGGGTTCCACCAAAACCTTAGATTAGAAAAGCTAGCTACTCATAATAATGATGAAAACTACAAACAAATTCATGGACAATGATGAAAATCACAAGAGAAGGAAATATGGATTGATGCCCAATTGCCCTCCTTGCCTCTTTAGGTCGAATTTGTGTCCAAATTATGTCCAATCCCTCAAAAATAACGTCCTCCCATGTATATATACTAAGTAGGGTTGGGCCCAAACAATTATACCTTCTCCTACGCGAAAAAGGAAAAGTTTCCAGGCCGCCACTAGCGCGGCCGCGCTAATCTCGCTCTAGAGATCGCGCTAGTGGGGTTTTATTCTGCCCCAGTCCGTGTCAGGTCCGTAGTTTCCGTTTTGATTGCATTTTTGACCCTGTTCCGTTTGAAATTTCGAAAAAAGTAAAACATGAAGGTTGTATATCTTTGAGTTAGCTTTCCATCCATATATAATATAGCCCAAATAGATTTCGGAGCAAAAGGTTATGTCCATTTTACTAGGCTATCATCAACACCCCACACTTAAACCATTGCTCGTCCTCGAGCAATCAAACTACACTTATATAGACACGACCTTTTTAAGCAATTCTCCCAACTCATCATATCAAGAATATTTAAAATAGACTAAGCACTAAAGCGTAACATCTTCACCTCAAGATTTGACTCACAAGTACCACGCATTATTCACAGCTCACCCACTTACTCTAACATAAAGGTCACTGACATTACCTTTCCTTCATGAATCAAGTGCCGTCATAGAACAAAAGAGAGTAGTTCCACACAATAAAATTTAAGAACACATAGGAACTTAAGATAGAAAGAATTCACTCACTCTCAGAAATAACATTCATGTGCCACAAAAGATGCACCATAGGCTTGTCGGTAGTGTACTACTCTACTAATCGAGTTCATTCAGTCTAGGATCAAGTAGGACTTTATTTTGTTGTAATGTAGGCTGCGGGACGGGTAGGATATATTTAGATATAAGAGTGACTACACCTCCCTAAGAACTTTAATACATATACTTTAACATTCAAACTGAGTACTTATGTCAAACCAAACTCCTCCTTCACATCAATTTTATTACCCCATACTTCTTTAAGCACTATTACATCAAGAGTCACCACTTGTCAAGGAATTTTTTTTTTTTCACAACAATACAACTATTTTTTCCTTTTTTTTTCCAAGTGACTCTTACTTTTTCAAAACGGTGCACCTTTCTCCTTATTTCATTATTTCCACTCAAAATCCAAACCAACCACCCCACACTTTAATTTTTACACAGTTCATAACAATTCAAGTGCTCATGAGAGGTTAAAAGGTTCAAATAGATAGTTAATTGAAACAAATAGGTAAGGTTGTAATGTGGTTTCTAAAGAAACAAGATTACAGGCTCAAAGAAGTTAACTACGATACATAACAATTAGGCGGGTAAAATATACACAATTGGCTCAACAAAGAAACGCCTATACCACTTCCAAGACTGAACAAAACTACTATTTCGCTTTGCAAATACACGGGGCAAGTTTTAGACATCAAGTCCAATGCACAGAACAACACACAAACCTCACACACAAATGGCACACAACTCACTCAGGATTGGATTCATCAAGACACTCTAGTCAAAGCAGTTAAGCAAATTTAAAATCATACAATTTAAGGTACTTATACAAAAGTCAAAAACTGAGCCTAAGCGTCACAACCAAAGTACTCGCTATTCTCAAGGAATAACAAAGTCAAGAGATATTGCTTCAATTCAAAACACAACACAATGGCTCCTCATCCTAAAAAACTAACTACACCCGGTTCAAACAAAACCCTTGGAAAAGAACCGTGGCACAAAGAAAAATCAAGGTGGAATTGCTACACTACCTAACAAAAGAAATTAAATCCCTCAAGAAAATTGTCTAATAAATCCATCATCGGGAAAAATCCAATATTTTATAAAAAAAAAAATTCAATTAAACTAACACAACTAAAATAGCATAGAAACTCACCCAGACAATCTCCTCACCCCACACTTAAAATGGTGCATTGTCCCCAATGCACACCCATACATACAATAGGGTAAAAGGAACTCCTTGGTAGGACAAAGGCTGAAGCACTAGCATCTCATGGGGTACTCAGACTTCTCCTAGGCCTGGTCCTTCATGCGGGTACCTCACATTTAGTTCCAACCATCTGATTTGTTGTTGCATCCTTCCAGTGATTTTGCGTTCCATGCTCCTAAAAAATCAAAAAATTGACACTACAAAATAATACAATTAGAAAAAAATAAAACAAAATAAACTAAAAGAAAGTAGTAAAGCTGGGTTGCCTTCCAACAAGCACTTGATTTAACGTCACGGCACGACGTGAATCACTTTCTGCCTCCACTTCGAACTTATGAATCAGACACCAGGTTTTGATTCTGCTCTGTGATCATGCTCCTGGGGTGGTAGAACGAATCTGACTGGCCCAATAAAATAATATAGTATTCTGCACTTCTTGGCCTTTGGATGAGATGTGTATTCCCGACTTTTTGGCACGAAGAATTCCAGAATGTAGGCATCTTGTTTTTTACTCCTTGACTCCTCAAGTGGCTCGGACGACTCTATTTCCATATCATCATCCAAACACAATGTGAAAAAGTGCTTGGAGTGTGGACCAATGCGCTCAACTACACAAACATTGGGATTGTCAACATCCTTAACACTAATGACACTAGAGTCAACTAAATATGTATCCTCAATATCCTTGGTTGACTCTAGTATCTCTTCTACGACATTGGCATCCTCAAAATCTAGTTCAATTGATTGTTGGTGTTCTACTCTGGCCTTCTCCTCTAGCTCATCCTCGTATTTTTTTAAATCCTCCATTATAATGGCAATTTCTGCAGCCAATTCATACCCATATTGGCTACTATCCACAATCTCAACTTGTTGCGCTTTACAGGGTTCAATTACTTTATTCATTTGAGCCTCCAAGTTGTGAATATTTGCCTCGTTTGAGAAAGCTTCCACTAGTTGACATACTTGAGCCTCCAAGTTGTGAATAGTTACATCTTGCCTTTGTACCCGCAGTTGTATCTCATCATTTTGTTCCACAAGGCACTTTAGCATATCCTCGATCTTTTTCAGGTCCTCATACATGGGTTCTTTGTTCCTATTAACTTCACAAGAAAAAGAAGAACCATTAAAGTAAGGGGTTGGGGGAAGATAAGAAATGTAAGCACAACCATGAAAGTGACCATCTTGACCACCACACATATCACACACATTCCACACATAAGATTGAGTTGGTGCACATAGCTCACTCTCGGGAATATTTTGATAATTTTGCCCTGGTGGTTTCCTCCATAATATGCATAACGAGGATCAAAAGTAGAATTACCAACATCCAAACTCTCATGATTCCGCGATGCCATTTTTTTTTTTCAAATTAACAAATACAACTAAAAAAAAAAAAAAAATCAAATACAAAAAAAAAAAATCAAACCTGAAACCTAGAACTATGTACACCTAGAGCTACAATATAATATGAAATCAAAGAAAATCGACTATACTTAAGAAATTTTCTTCAACTACACTTGATAATACCGTTAACTCCCCGGCAACGGCGCCAAAATTTGATCAGGCTCAACTATGTCTTATAAAAAGACTAAGCGGGCGTTGCAAATATAATCTGAGTATTTAGCCCAGAGTCGAATCCACAGGGAACTAACGTATCAATTGTTATTGTTAGATTACGAAATTCTCAATAATCAACTTTCTCAAAAGTTATGAATATCACTTGGTGGTGTTTTTACTACTACAGCTGAACAAAATTAATAAACTAAAGATTAACTAACAATGAGGTGTAAACAATTATAATAAAGGTCTAAGGTTATGGTTTTCCCCTGTTGGTGAACTTCCGTCGTATACTTCCTATAGTTTTGATTTAGTTGTCTCTATCAATAATGAACACTCCAGCTACCATAAATCTCTCTCAAGTAATTATGATAATTTACTAGACGCACTCTCTCACGTTACGCTAGCTAGATTGCATTACAGTTCACTTTAGGTGCACATTGCACCCGAGGTATCGTTATCTCTAATTCAACCTCTAAACCCTCGGTTATGATTCTCGCCTATACTCCGAGAGAGGTGTTGTTCAAACAACTACCTAAATATGCACTCTCTCTCAAGTAGATACATAATAAATAGGCACAGCTAATTGAGGGCCCTTCAATCAACTACAACAAGAACGTAGTTGAACAAATAGAGATTAACAACCAATCAAAACTATATTAATATCCCAATAAAGTCATCCCCCAACGGGTTCCACCAAAACCTTAGATTAGAAAAGCTAGCTACTCATAATAATGATGAAAACTACAAAAGATTTCATGAACAATGATAAAAATCACAAGAGAAGGAGATATGGATTGATGCCCAATTTCCCTCCTTGCCTCTTTAGGTCGAATTTGTGTCCAAAATATGTCCAAAATCCCTCAAAAATAACGTTCTCCCATGTATATATGTCGGGTCGGTCCCAAACAATTATATATTCTCCTACTTGAAAAGAGGATAAGTTTCCAGGATGCCACTAGCGCGGCCGCGCTAATCTCGCGCTAGAGGTCGCGCTAGTGAGGTTTTATTCTGCTCCAGCCCGCAGTCGCAGTTGCAATCGCGTTTTTGACCATGTTCCTTTTGGAATTTGGAAAAACGTAAAACATGAAAGTTGTATCTCTTTGAGTTAGATTTCCAACCACATATTATATAGCCCAAATGGAGTTCGGAAAAAAATGTTATGTCCATTTTACTAGATAGTGCACAATATGCCTCCTCGAGTCTTCGTTTGTCCTCAACTATCAAATTTGACCCCCGAACACGACCCCGGCTAAATTCCTTGAGATTTTACTCCTAAATTAAAGCTACAAATCACTTAAATTCATTTCATAACATCTATATAGCTCGGAATCACTCCTACAAGGCATAAGACACACAGTTAGTGCAAAACACTAGTGATTAAAGCTCAAACTCAATTAAAGTGCAATAAATTAGAGTGTAATAAGAGACTAAAATATGCAATTATAGCCTATCATCAGTGGTCATACAAGTAATTAAATGATAAGTTGAGTGTCAAACCCACATAGACTTGTATCAGCTACCCACTAAATTCACCAAAATTGTTATTCAGTCAAGCCGAAATCAAGTTCAAGTATGTGATTATACTAAACTATAATTCTAAGTAGTAACTAAATTATCAAGCAGCAAAATGAATTTTGTGTATTCAGTAGAGACAAATATTCTAGGGTTGTGATCAATTCACCAATCCTATTGTGTTCTAGTTAACTCTCCCTTTAATACAATTCACTCATGGTTGCTAATTAACCAAACAATTACTCTCATAGCCTTCTCCCGAAGTACTACTCGCCTATTGAAAATAGATTAAGGCTTATATTCCTATGAAATCAATCTATTAAGAATGCATTAATATTACGATATTCCTATTCTAACCACAAATTTACTCCCTCCNCCAAGAGTTAAGATCGTGCTCTCTTCAATTCTTCTCTAATCTAAACACGGTTTTTCCAAGAATAGGATAGATAGTAAATAGAACCTAACTGTTGGCCAGATAATTAAGCAATTAATAACAGAATTGAAGAAACAACCATATATTAGTGAATAATAATCAAGGTTATGTCAACGTTAAACAATAATATTCATGGCTAAATCACAATCCCAAAACTGTGGGTTTTAGCCACTCATGATAATAGCAAACAATTTCTTAAGTGTTGGACAATTGAAAATACTAAGAAAAGATGAAGAAAACTGAGATCTCTTCTATCCTGGATGTTTCTCGTGTGTATTCTTCCTTCAAAGTGGCGTCTCTCCCAAATTAGGTTTAGGAGCCCTTTTATACGAGTTGNACGGCATCCAGGGCAGCATATCACGCTCACCCTGGCGCTGAAACCAGTAACATTTTGCCATTTTCACTTCAAATTCCTTGGTTTAGTTCCTTTTCTTTTGTCTTCCACTAGGGGGGACAAATACCAAAGGGTGTCTCCCATTTGTCCTTTGCTATTTAATTATTTTCCTTTCTTTTTCTTCCGCTTTTTATTTAATTTCCCCCCAAATCTCTTCATATTCATACTGCTTTATTCCTACACAGTTAAAATATAATATTAAGCACAAAGTAATATGATTAATACTCAAAAGGTGATTAAAAGTACTAAAATGAGAGGCAATAATGGTTAAATATATGCATTTTTTGCCGAACATCAACATCCCACACTTTGACTCTTGCTCTTCCTCGAGTAACCACTAAAACCACTCTAATAAATCACGACTAGAAACACCATCACTTTATTAGATACTAACAGTTAGGACCTATAGCAACTTAAATCATTAGATATACACTTTCTTATTGTCTTGAAAGATATACAAGTCACAAACAAACAACAAACTTCTAACCTCCTAACCTTAGAGACGGACTCTAGCTTACCATATTTAAGCTCGCTCACCTACTTTGTCAAAGAAGCTAATAAAATCACCTATCTATCATGGAACAAGTGTCATCACAAGAATAAAGAGTCCATACACTCAAATCAAAGAATGAATATAATTCAAGGACTTAGCTTCAAAGAACAACTCTCGCACTCACAAACGAATTCACATGTATGCACAAAGAACCATAGGCTTTCCCATTATGTACATCTCTACTAATGAAGTGTGCTCGAGTAGAATCAAATAGGATTTTGTAATGGGTTGTAATATTGGCTAGGGGATGGGTAGGTGAACTATGTAATACTGACTTCCACTTCCCTAAGCACTTTGCACTTTAGACTTCCTCACCCATTATTTTCTACTCTTCACTTTATTTTTCAGTCCACTCTTTATCTATAATCTCGCAAGTATTTCCCTCATATAAGAAAATGTTTCATTTTTTTTTTTCAAAGCAAATTTTTTTTACTTCTCTTGTTTTTTTCATGTCAGATTCCTTTCAAGAGAGCCTTTTCATCATTTTTCAGCTATTGTTGGTCACCGTTATTCACTTAATCATCCCTTTCTTCAAATTTATCAATTAATATCACACTCTAAGAAACAGTGCTCAAGAAAGTAGCGTGCAAAAACTAGGGATTCAACAAAAGGATTAAAGAAAAAATACGGCTTCCAAACAAAAGGCTTCAGGCTAAACGAACTAACTAGTGGTACAATATTTGGAAAGGCTAAAATTCACAAGACATATCAAAGAAAGCCTATTATCATCTTCTAAATAGAACAACACTTTTGTTTCACTTCAATAAAATGCAGGGCAAGTTCTAGACTAAGATACAAAACATGAAATATATGTAATAAATCCTCACCACAAATGGCACAAGTATCAATCAAGATGGATCAATTTTACTCTAAAAAATACAGGATCATAGCGAACAACAAAATAAGAATAAGCTATATACAGAGCCACAACCATGAGCCTAGGTGTCAGAAAGTCTGCTATTATTCATTACTCAAGCACTCAGTGGAAAGTATTACTCAAGTTTAAGCCTAAATGCACGAGTATCAAACAAGTCATAAAGCTTTTCTTCTCTCTCTTTTACTACTCCTAGGAAAAAAAATTAATCCTAAAAATAAAAAAATTTACCCGGTTCAAGTTACATCACCTGGAAAAGAACCGATGCACAAATAAAAACCAAGGGGGATATTATCTAACTAAAACTAACTAGAAACAAAAAGAAAATATTTTTGAATTTTTTTTATTGAACCTTAATCCCTTAAGAAAGTCGTCCACAAAATTCATCGTCGGGAAAAGTTCAAATTTTCTGCTTTTTCTTTTTTTCATTTTTTATATTTATTATTAAAAAACAACAATTACTACATAAATAAAAAAGAATATTACAACTAAGCTAGGATAATACAGAAAATCACACAGATAATATCCTCACCCCACACTTAAAATTGTGCGATGTCCTCAATGCATACAATAAATAACAAGAGGGTAAAAGAGACTCCCTGGTAGGCCAAAGGCCGAAGTATTAGAAGCTCATGGGATAATCAGAACCATGTTTGGTCCTTTGTGCGGGTACATCACACTTAGTTTCAATCACCTGCTGGCTTTTTCACAAGCCTATGCCTTGATTCCATGCCCGTACTCCTACAAAACACAAAAACAACACTGCAAAAATAAGACAATAAGAAAATTAAAAAAATAAAAAGATATAATTGGATTTTTGTGATGACCCAAAGAGTCATCTTATGAATTAAGACTCTATTTCGAGCTCGTTAACCTTAAAAGCCTAATTTTTATTCACCTCAATTTACGTGCACAGTCCGGTGTGAATCAGGAAAGCCTTTATGTGAAAATATATGAAATGATAATTTTTGGGATTTAAAAAATGATTCTTAATTGACTTTGGACAACATTTTGAGTAAACGAACCCGGACCCGTGTTCGGATGATCCCCGAGGGTCCGTAGTAAAATATGGGACTTGGGCGTATGCCAGGAATCGAATTCCGAGGTCCCTAGATCGAGAAATGAATTGTTGATGAAAATTGTAGGACTGAAATTCAATGGAATTAAAGAAATTTAATTTTGTTTGATCTCGTTGGTATTGGGCCTGTATTTTGGTTCCGGAGCCCGGTACATGTTTATTATAATATTTAAGTCATATCTGTGAAATTTGGTAGAAATCATAGTTGATTTGACGTGATTCGGACCCTCGGTTGGGAAAATATAAACTTTAAGTGTTCTTGAGGATTTCATTGATTTTGATGCTAAATCCGTAGTTTTAGGTGTTATTTAGTGATTTGATCACACGAGCAAGTCCATATGATGCTCTTATACTTGTTTTCATGTTTGGTATGGAGCCTCGAGGACTCGGGTGAGTTTCGGATAGGCTTCGGGATGTTTTGAACTTAGGAAATTTTGGCTTTTCTACAGCTTCAGCACTTGCTGGTTTCCTTCTTCGCGTTCGCAAGGCTTCTCACGCGAACACGAGGAGTAAACTTGTCTGGGGGAGACTTTCTTCTACGCGAATGCGAAGGGCTGGTCGCGAACGCGGAGCATTGGGGGCACTACCCTTCGCGAACGCGGCAAAGCTATCGCGAACACGAAGCATAGGGACCTGGGGGAGGGGAATCATACTCTACGCGAACGCGGTACAAGGCTCGCGAAAGCGGAGGCTAGTGGGAATAACCCTTCATGAACGCAGAGAGTATCTCACGAACGCGAAGGCTACTAGAGCCACTGCTTCGCGAACATGCCAGACCCCTCCCAAACACAATAAAAGTCTAACGCCTATGTATTAAAACAGAACCAGCACGGGATTTTTCAAAAATTTCACAACTCCTTCATTAGAACTCAACCTAGGGCGATTCTTGAAGAGGGATTTCGACACCCAATCATAGGTTTGTACCTTTTAACTTGTTTTCTTTGATTTTCATCATTATTTAATGAATTCCTAGTCTTTAATCTTGTTCTTTAAAGGTAGAAATTAGGGGTTTTGGGGGAATTGGAAATTTTACAAAGTTGGGGATTTAGACCTCGATTTAGGGTCGTATTCCGGAACTAATTTCATATTCTGACTCAGGGGTGAATGGGTAAACGGATTTTGGTCCGAACCTCGAGTTTGGACCAAGCGGGCCTAGGGTCGATTTTTTGCCTTTTGTTGGGAAAAGTTAGGAAAACTATAATTATGCATTAAAGTTTATTCCTTTAGCGATAATTGATGATATAAACTAATTATGATTAGATACGAGTGGGTTGGAGGTAAATTCTAAAGGGAAAGTTGTACTTGAGTTGTGAGTGACCTACGAAATTGAGGTAAGTGTTTGGTCTAACTTTTACTCGTGGGATTAGGGATCCCCGACTTGATTTCTATGTGAAATTACATGTGCATGGCATATAGTCGTGGTGATGAGTACCTATGCGCCGCCAAAACTAATTTTTTAGTCTATTCCCTTCCCCGTTCCCAATTTATTATCTTCCCCTCTTAAGATCAAGCTTATTGATGCTTCTATTTATTTATTGAAAATATTAGTTGTTCCGTAGTTTCATTATGTTACATTATCGGTTCAAGTTAGTTGGTCAGTGTTTCATAGTATATTTTGGTTGGTCTCGCTGTGTAGTATTAATTGGTGAAGTTTCATAATTGTATTGATTTCCGTTAGCTTTGGTTGAGGCTTAAATATTGTGGAGGATCGTGAGTGAAATTGTGAAATACATGTTCTTATTGTGTGATTGGTACTGATATGGTGGGATCGGGTTGCACGCCGCAACAGGAATAATAAGGGTGACTTATTGTGGAAGAACAAGGGTGAAATGTGATTGTCTTGTGGGATCGGGTTGCACGCCACAACAAGGAGTAATAAGGGTGGACAGGTGGGATCGGGTTGCACGCCGCAACATGAGGAATAAGGGAGATATATTGCGGAGTAATAAGGGTGGACAGGTGGGATTGGGTTGCACGCCGCAACATGAGTAATAAGGATGAATGTCCACAGTGTTACTGATTATATGGTGGGATCGGGATGCGCGCCGCATCATTTTGTTGTTTATGTAGTCTACCTCTGTTGCGATTTTATTCTGTGGCACTGAGACTCTTCTAAGGATTGGTTATGCCTGAGTACTGGCAAGATAGCTGGATTCCGTATTTATTTACTGCAAGTTACTGTTCCATTTTGTTTCGTACTTCCTTTTTGCTTTATTATAAACTGTATGCATGTTATATTATAAAAGTCCTGATGTATCCTCGTCGCTACCTCGTTGAGGTTAGGCTCGGCACTTAGAAGTACATGGGGTCGGTTGTACTGATACTGCACTCTGCACTTTCTGTGCAGATTTTGGAGCTGATTGAGGCTGATCGAGATGTCGGTTGCAGACATTCATTCAGGAGACCCAAGGTAGTCCTGCAGATGTCTGACGCCCCCTTCTATGTTCGACATTTCTAATTTATTTTCTTTCGAGACAGATGTAATTTTCTTTCAGACCAATATTTGTAGCTATTCATAGAACGTTCGTGGATTGTGACACCAATTCTTGGTGGTAGTGGTAGTAATAGTTTCAAGGTTAAGAAATATTTGTTTAAATTCCCCATTAATTTTCACCTGATTTAGACTGTTTACTTATATTCAAATAAATTTGTAAAGAAAACGGTTAGCTAAGTTCTAACATTGGCTTGCCTAGCAAGTATGATGTTAGGTGTCATCACGATCCCGATGGTTGGGAATTTGGGTCGTGACAAGTTGGTATCAGAGCAGTAGGTTGCCTAGGTCTCCCAGAGGCTATAAAGTTTGGAACAAGTTCACTTTATTTCAAATCTGTCGTGCGATTCTTGTTGTCCCAATACTGAATAAACTCTTCTATTCTTATTCTCTCGCAGATCGCGAGAACACGTACCTCTTCTTCCACTGACCAGCAACCGGATCCCCCAACAACAACTCCTACGAGGGGCAGTGGTCGAGGCCATGCCAGAGGCTGAGGCATGGGCAAGACTTAGTCCAATGCTCAAGCAGCAGCTCCAGTTGCAGGGCCTCAGACAGAGCTCGGTGGAGAGGCTCCATCAAAGACCGTTCTGGTGGGACCATCTCAGGTCCCAGAGGGGTTTATTGCTACCCTGGTGCTTCAGGATGCCTTGGTCCGACTAGTAGTCCTTATGGAGAGTGTATCCCAGACTGGTGCACTCCCCGGGGCAGTAGTCGTATCGCAGGTTGGAGGAGGAGTCAAGACTCCTACTATACACACTCTAGAGCAGATTACTCCTCAGCTTCAAATGCCAGCAGCCCATCCAGTTGGGGTAGTTCAGCCAGTTGTTGTAGCACCGCTCGTTGATGGATCATCTATGTCCTCCGATGCTTTCTGGAGATTGGAAAGGTTTATCAAGCTCTTCCTTGTTCATTTTCAGTGATGCCAATTCAGAGGACCCCTAGGAGTACCTTGATAGCTGTCACGAGGTTCTTCGGAACATGGTATTTTGGAGACCAATGGGGTGGTCGACTTCGCTGCTTTTCAGATGACGGGTTCCACCAAGAAATGGTGGAGGGATTATTTATTGACTAGACCAGTTGGGTCGCCTGCTCTTACTTGAGATCAGTTTTCACATCTCTTTTTGGAGAAGTTTCTGCCTATCACTACTAGAGAGGAGCGTCACCTTCAGTTCGAGCATCTTCAGCAGGACAGCATGACCGTTACCCAGTATGAGACTCGCTTTGTGGATTTGTCTTGTCATGCTACTCTCTTGCTACCCAGAGAGAGAGAGGGTGTCAGGAGATTTATTGAGCATCTTTCTCAGCCTATCAGATTGCATATGGCTAAGGAGACAGGGAGGGAGATCTCCTTCCAGGATGCGGCCAATATGGCCGGGCGAGTGGAGATGGTTCGAGTCAGACAAGAGACCTCGTCATACTGGTGGATTCAGCGGCGCCTCATTTGGAGGCAGGGGTATTTGGTAGAGGCCATCCTCCTAGGTCGTTTCATTCAGCACTTCATGTATCTCACAATGCATCTGGGAGCCGTGGTTATTATGTGCCTACTTCTACTCAGCCAGCCTATAGTGCACCACCAGCTCCTATCAGAGTACCTCCTCTTTAGAGTTATTATAATGGTCAGTTGGCTCGTTAGGGTCAGTCTCAGTTTTCACAGCCACAGTATAAGGATGGATGCTTTGAGTGTGGTGACTATGGGCATATTCGTAGAGCCTGTTCGAGATTGTTGGGTAGACAGCCTCAGCACTAGAGTTCTCGTGCCATGGTTCCGGCACCACCTGCCTAGCCAGTCAGGGGTAGGGGTCAGATAGCCAGAGGTAGGGCCCAGATTGCTAGAGGTGGAGGTCCGCCTGTCAGAGGTCATCCCAGAGACATAGTTCAGGGTGGTGGAGCCCAACCCCAATATTATGCATTCCCAGCCAGACCTGAGGCGGAGTCCTCTGATGCTGTTATCACAGCTACCATTTCAGTTTGTAATAGGGACGCTTCAATTCTGTTTGACCCGAGGTTTACTTACACTTATGTGTCATCTTATTTTGTTTCATATTTGGTTGTGCCCTGTGATTCCTTCAGCATCCCTGTACATATGTCTACGCCTGTGGGAGATGCTATTATCGTAGATCGTGTATATCGCTCATGTGTAGTTGTTATTGGGGGTCTTGAGATCAGTATAGACCTTTCGCTTCTTGATATGGTTGATTTCGATGTCATATTGGGCATGGTTGGATGTCACCTTATTACGCCATCTTGGATTGTCGCGCCAAGACAGTGACATTAGCCATGCTGGGGTTGCCTCGATTAGAGTGGAGAGGGACTTCTGGTCATTTCTCCAGCAGGGTTATTTCTTATACGAAAGCTCGACGCATGGTCGAGAAGGGGTGTTTGGCCTATTTGGCTCATGCTCGCGATTCTCGTGCTGAGGTTTCTTCTATAGATTCGGTGCCTGTTGTTCGTGAGTTTCCCAAGGTGTTTCCTGCAGACCTTACGGGCATGCCTCCCAACAGGGATATTGATTTTTGCATTGATGTGGCTCCGGGCACTCAGCCCATTTTTATTCCTCCATACCGGATATCCCCTGTCACGCCCCAAAACCGAGGGACGAGATGATCCCGGTCAAGCAGACCTAGATTGCCTTTCCTACCCAATACATCACGCCGTGTTTATAACATACAAATTTGTAAATGAAATAGCAAATGGAATCAAGGTATGAATTTACAACAAAATTTCATTTTCCTCTTTTAAGTTTCAACATTAGATATCCCAAAATATACAAACTAAGCACAATATTCCCAATACGGGCCCACGGTTACGAATAGTTACAACTACTACCCAAAATATGTATATATAACCCACATAGTGTCTATGGAGCCTCTAAGAGTTCTAGGAGTTTACACAATACTTGCCGGCAACAAGGCCCGGCTATACCTTAAAGACACAAAAGATACAAATGAGATGATATAGACTACACACGGCCCCGAGAGCAAATGGGCTCACCAGAACTGCTAGAGAGATGAAGAGGAGGAACCACTAACGGCGAACCGAGCTACCTGCTATAGAACCACCTACATCCATATAGAAGATGTAGCGCCCCCGGCAAAAGAGACGTTAATACCATTGAATAGTACTAGTATGTATAAACAAACTTTACTCTATGTAAAATCAAGTAATACACATATATGAGGTAGTTAAAGAAAACCAAACAAATATTGCACATAGATATAGAGAATCACAAATGAGGTTTCCACAGTTTCTTATTTCAATTGTTTCCCCTGTTGCGGCGCGCAACCCGATCTCACCTTACCATCATATTCCAGCCTTATTTCTTCTGTTGCAGCGTGCAACCCGATCCCATCTCACAATCACATTACACCCTTATTACTTCTGTTGTGGCGTGCAAGCCGATCCCACCTTAAATTTTTATTGCGGCGTGCAACCCAATCCCACCTTACATTTCTGTTATGGTGTGCAATCTGATCCCACCGTACAATCACATTTCACAGCAACAACCACCAACAATTATATCACGAGGATCTTTATCATGAAGAACATATAAGTTCATATCAACCAATAAATATGTGAAATCAAGACATAATGATCCTTACCAATCAGTAATTCATACATGATGTTGCTACAATCATTTTAACTCAATAATATCAGTCCATATTTACTTTCGTCATTTGTTACACAGCCTTTAGCACTTTGATACGTTTAACAATGTAATTAATAGCAACCTCAACCAATAATTCAATCACGAAAATTCTCATTGTCAAGGATAATCATTCGTAACAACCAAGTAACCATATGTAATCAAGGCCACAAAAATCTCTATCAAACAGTGAGTCATATACGGTATGCCATCAACATATAGATCAATTAGTTTATCCACGTTTCCTTTCCATTATTTACTACACAACATTTAGCACTTAGATACGTTCAACAATTTGATTCGTTATCATTTCTTTCATTTTGCAGCACATTCTCTCATATCGATGTATTCAACATTTAACAAGCTTTGCACATGATAGAATAAGCACAAAGAATCACCTTTTCGCAAGCTCATATAACATGGTAATCGACTAAGAAATTCAAAGAACGAAGTCTTACACCTCGACACAGCATGGCAATCAATTCACATATGCTCAAGCAAGAATTTCATACCGAGTGCTCGGACACCAACAAGATGACTCTACAAGGATTAAAGTTAGCCATACATACCTTGGTTTGAGATTTTTCCTTAATTTCTACCACAATTCACCGGACCTTCTAGCACCTATCTAGTTCACAATGTGGCATAATTGAACTTAGAATTAGGAATAATGATTATGTCTTGAACCCACTGGAGCATTCTATCAAACACTAGGTGTTCCTTTAGACTCATAGCCTCTTTTTAGTGAAAGATTACTCTAGCCCTTTTCTTTTTACTAGATTATGACTATTTGGTTACATGCATGCAAAATCCCTACCCCCATCTTCATGAACTCACCTAACCATGTTTCATTTTTTTTTTAACAAAAATCTGGAAATTAAGGTTGATGGGGTAGAAGCTTACCTCTTATGGTGAAGAAAATGGTGTCCTACTTGATTAGTTCCAAGCTTGAATGATGAAGAAGGATCACTTTGATGAAGTTGGGACTTTCTCTCTCTAGAACTCTCTCTTCCCTCTCTCTATTTTGTTCAAAAATTCTTTAAAATGGAAGGGGGTAAGTGTTTTAATGAACTGGGGCTCGGGTATAAAATTAGAAATTTATTAGTCCCGAAGCAGAAATGCAGTTTCCTGCTATGCGGTCCGCATTCCTGTCGCATAAATGGCCCTCAAATGGGCCAAAAAGAAAAGTAGATTGCCCAGGTATGCGACCACTATGCGGTCTGCATACCTGTTATGTGATCGCATAGTGCGTCGCATAACTCCCTTCGCACAAGTGAAGATGCAAGAATGCAACAACTATGCGGCCCGCATTCGTGAAATGTGATCGCTTTCTAGGCCGCATAGTTGTCCTCAAAATGGATAGTTAACTGTACAGGTATGCGACCACTATGCGGTCTGCATACCTGATCTGCGATCACATAGTGGACCGCAGACCTGCACAAATCTGGAAAGTTTTATCCTTTAAGTCCCATGGTACTTTTTACTCAGAAAGGGTCCGTTTTAAGAATTTCTACATTAATAACAACACGGGGACCTGTTTGGGCATTATTTTTAGACTTGAAATTTTATGGGTCTTTACATTCTCCCCCACTTAAAATCATTCGCCTCGAATGAGGATTGGGGAATCACTTGAGTAGGAAAAACACTGAATAAGCCGATCCCCAAACTTTTACTAACTCAGATATTTTCTGAAAATTTCGCTAGAGTTTCCTTTGTAATTAGGCCAATCTACCTGTCAGAGAGCCCCCGAAACACATGTTTAACCAATTCCACACATTACCAGTTACTCTATCAACTTGCACATAATCTGGTCATTTCAACAAGCTACATGTAATTCAATTACTTCCGCAAGCCTCACATAGTTAAGTTAACTCCATAAATTTGCAAATAATTCAACTATTACAATGAGTTGCACATAATTCAGCTATTACAATGAGTTTCACATAATCCAACTAATCACCACAACATATACATTTATGGCACAAAGTTTGAGAAGTCACAGTAGTAGGGTAATTAGGGAGTGGAGTGTTCTTACACAAAATTTAACACAATATATACTTTCTTAGGAATGACAACTTTCAAAACCACTACCGGACTTATTCAAACAAGTGGGGATATTTCTCTTTCATTTCTTTTTCCGCTTCCCATGAGGCTTCTTCGGCTTGTTGACTCCGCCATAATACTTTAACAGAAGCAATCTCTTTGTTCCTCAATCTACGGACTTGCCTATCATGAATAGCAGCTGGAAACTCTCCATATGACAAACCTTCATTAATTTCAACCGTCTCAACCGGCGCAAAGGCAGATGGATCCCCAATCACCTTATTCAATATGGACACATGAAACACTGGGTGCACTAATGACATCTCAGGGGGCAATTCCAGCCTATAAGTCACATGTCCTATCCTTTGAGCGATCCTATATGGCCCGACATACCTTGGGCTCAATTTACCTTTCTTCCCAAACCGCATTACTCGTTTCATGGGAGACACCTTCAAGAATACCTAATCATCTACTTGAATTTCCAAATCTCTTCGACGAACATTCCCATAGGATTTCTGACGAATCTGAGCAGTCTTCATCCTCTCTGAATGACCTTAACTTTTTCCATATCTTGGTGCACAAGATTCGGTCCTAGAAATTCTGCCTCGCCAACCTCGAACCATCCAATCGGAGACCTACACCTCCTTCCGTACAATGCCTCAAATGGGGCCATCTGAATACTAGCATGGAAATTGTTATTATAAGCAAATTCTATAAGCGGCAATGTGATCATCCCAGCTACCCTTGAAGTCTAATACACAAGCCCGTAGTATATCTTCAAGCGTCTGAATGGTCCCTCTGCTTGCCCATCAGTCTGTGGGTGGAACGATGTGCTGAGATTCACCTGCGTACCCAAACCTTGCTGAAATTACTTCCAAAAGTTAGTTGGGAACTGGACCCCTCGATCCGAGATAATAGACACTGGAGTGCCATGGAGTCTCACTATTTTTTTGATATATAACTGAGCATACTGTTCTGCAGTATCGGTGGACTTGACTGGCAAGAAATGTGCCGACTTCGTGAGCCGATCCACTATCACCCAAATTGAGTCGAACCTACGTGGAGTGCGAGGTAACCCCACCACAAAGTCCATATTGATCATTTTCCATTTCCACGTTGGTATTTCCATGAGCTGTGCCAACCCACCGGGCCTCTGATGCTCGACCTTCACTTGCTGACAATTTGGACATCTAGCCACAAAGTCCGCCACACCCCTCTTCATACCATTCCACCAATAAATCTCTTTGAGATCATGATACATCTTCGTAGAACCTGGGTGTACTGAATTCCTGGAATTGTGAGCCTCTGCCATTACACTTTCCCGAAGATCATCCACGTCTGGAACACATAGCCTCCCTTGGCACCGTAAAACACTGTCATCATCGCCAAGTGAAAATGTTGTATTCTTATGATTTAGAATTGCCTCTCTCAACTGTACCAATGTTGGATCTCTGAATTGGTTTTCCTTGATTTCCGTTACAAGCGAAGATTCTGCTCCATTATGCACCATGACATCCCCTTCGTCTGAGATCGAAAGACAAACCCCTAGACTAGCCAACTGATAAACCTCCCGAGCCAAAGGCCTCTGCCCTGCTTCCAAATAAGCCAAGCTACCCATGGACTTCCGACTAAGAGCGTCGGCTACCACACTCGCCTTTCCTGGATGGTACAAAATATTCATATCATAATCCTTGAGCAATTCTAACCACCTCCGCTGCCTTAAGTTCAACTCGTTTTGTTTGAATAAATACTGAAGACTCTTGTGGTCTGTGAACCCCATAAAGATAATGCCGCTAGATTTTTAATGCAAACACAACCGTCGCGAGCTCCAAATCATGCGTCGGATAATTCTTGAGTTGTCTTGAAGCATACGCTATTACCTTACCACATTGCATCAACACACATCCCAAACCAACCTTTGAAGCATCACAATACGCCACAAACCCTTGCGAACCTCTTGGAAAGGTCAACACTAGCGTCGTAGTCAATCTCAATTTCAATTCCTGAAAACACTTTTCACAAGCATCGGACCACTGGAACTTAACCACCTTCTGCGTCAGCTTAGTCAATGGGGAGGCGAGGGTAGAGAATCCCTCCACAAATCTCCGATAATACCTAGCCAAACCCAAGAAACTGCGAATCTCTGTCGGGGTCATTGGCCTAGGCCAATCCTTTACCACTGCAATCTTTTGGGGATCAACCCGAATCCCTTCCTTGGAAACAACATGTCCCAAAAAGGTAACTGATTCTAGCCAAAATTCACATTTTGAAAACTTTGTATACAACTGGTACTGATGAAGAGTCTCCAGAACTGCCCTGAGGTGAGTAGCATGATCTTCCTGACTTCGCGAATAAACAAGGATATCATCAATGAAGACAATCACAAAGGAGACAATAACGGTTTGAAAACCCGATTCATAAGATCCATAAAAGCTGTTGGGGCGTTGGTTAACAAAAAAGACATTACCAGAAATTCAAAGTGCCCATATCGAGTCTTGAAGGCAGTCTTAGGAATATCCTTCTCCCTGATCTTTAACTGGTGATACCCGGACCGCAAATCAATCTTTGAGAAGAACTTAGCACCTTGCAACTGGTCGAACAAATCATCTATCCGAGGCAATGTGTATATTTTTTTTATGGTAACCTTGTTGAGGTGCCGACAATCAATACACATCCGAAGCGATCCGTCTTTCTTTCTGACAAAAAGAACTGGTGCGCCCCAAGGCGACACACTTGGCCGTATGAAACCCTTTTCTAATAGATCTTTCAATTGCTCTTTTAACTCTCTCAATTCTGCTGGCGCCATTCGGTAAGGTGGAATAGATATTGGTTGCGTATCTGGAAATACATCAATCCCGAAATCGATCTCTCTATCTGGTGGAATCCCAGGAAGCTCGTCCGGAAATACTTCAAGAAATTCATTCACAACAGGCACAGATTCGGGAGCAGGCATCTCTGAAGTGGTGTCCGCAACCCGGACCAAATGGTAGATGCACCCTTTCCTGATCATCTTTGAGGCTTTAAGGTAGGAAATAAATCTACCTCTTGGCACAACATTATTCCCCTCCCACTCGATAACTGATTCATTAGGAAACTCGAGCCTCATAATTCTGGTTCGACAGTCGAGTTTAGCGAAGCACGAATAGAGCCAATCTATCCCCATAATTACATCAAAATCTACCATTCCTAACTCAATAAGATCGGTCGTGGTATCCCGACCACGCACCATGACAACACAATTTCTATAGACTCGCACCAACCGGAGTCGACACAGAGAAAGACTCGTGAAGTTGTTCGGGTTCTATCCCAAAACATGAAGAAATAAATGGAGTAACATATGACAAAGAAGACCCGGGATAAATAAGAGCATAAACATCATGTGACTGGACAGTCAGAATACCTGTGACAACATCTGGGAAGCCTCCGCACTCTGGCGACCACTCAAAACATAGAACCGACAGGGTCCCCCTCGACCCCGCGCTCCACCCCTAGTTGTACCGCGCCCTGCTGGAGCTGGAGGGCGTGCTGAAGATGTAGCGGGTGAAGAACTGGATGGCTGAGCAGTGCCCCTAATCGTGCCCAGACGGGGTGCACGACAGTCTCGCTAAACATGGCCTCTCACTCCACACCTATAGCATATTGGTCTGTCCAAGTAACAGGGCTCAGAATGAAACCTCCCACATTTAGGGCATGGGGCCCTCCGCTGCTGCTGGAACCTCCCACCTGAACGACCCGACTGATGAAACCTCCTGCTGTCTGAACCTGGTCCAACGCGACCTCCTTGCTGATAACTGTGCCCTGGTGGCGGCTCACTGGCTGAGGACTGAGCATAGGACTGAGATGGCCCTGATGACCCTCTCCCAAGGAGTGATCTCCCTCATCCAACTGAACTCCCACGGTTGCCCGCTGACCGGGCCCTACCACTACTCTCCCTCTCTATTCTTATCTTTAATTTTCGAGCCTCCGTAGCCTGGGTAAATCCCACAATCTTCCCGTAGTTAATATCTAAGTGCAGAGTAGCTGTAGCAGCTTCATTAATAACCAAGGGACCAAGGCCTTGAAAAAAATCGACGAACTCTAGCCTCTATAGTAGACACCAGGTCTTGATGCCGCCGCCGTACATCCATCTCAGGCAAGCCAACTCATTAAGTAATTGGAATGACTTTCCAGTTTTAACATTTATGAAAACATTTCATTTCACTTAATTACATATTAACCAAATAAAAGTCTGTTAATTAAAAACAATATTTAAAGATTACACTTAAGCAATTATATCCCAACACATATCCCAGAACTAGGTGTCACAAGTGCATGAGCAATTTCTAAGAATTTATACAATCATTACAAAGCCTGTCCGAAATACAACTGGACAAGGAAATTTAAAATGAAATAAATACAGTATGAAGGTGACTCTGTCAGCTGCGGATCACCTCCGGATGATGCAGCTTGGCTAAGTCTCCGAATCCTCCACATTAGTAGGAAAGTACATGTTCAATAAAACTGCACAGCAAGTGTAGCATGAGTACAAAAACAACGCGTACTCTGTAAGTTGTCCCCCTAACCTCAGAGAGGTAGTGACGAGAGGTCAAATTAGACACTTACTAGGGTCCCACAATATAATATATGAAAGAATATGATGAAATACAGTAGACATGTAAGACAGTGAGCAACGAGTACGTATCGAGTACAGAAATCCAGGTAACTACCGAGAATAAACAACAAAGTACACTTTCCTTTTATTTTCCAAATACCTTAAGTAAACAATTGCCTCTTTATTTTCTCCCAAATATCTTATCACAAAAAAAATCATGTAGAAAACATTTAACAGTTTAACATGCGCATACGGGATAAGAGCAGCCGGCCTGAGCTGTCATAATAATCACTTTGTGCACTGTCGAGGGTCGAACAACCCGTACCACAAGTGCACCTCTCAATAAAATACTCATGTCTATGCGCTGCCGAGGATCGAACAGCCCGTACCAAAAGTGCATCTCTCTATATAATAATCCTCTATGTGCAATGCCGAGGATCAATCGGCCCCGTCCAAAAAGTGCACCTCTCAATATAATAATTATATTTATGCACTGCCGAGGATCGAACGGCCCGTACCAAAAGTGCATCTCTCAATATAGTAATCCTCTCTGTGCACTGCCGAGGATCGATCGGCCCGTCCCAAAAATGCACCTCTCAATATAATAATCATATCTATGCACTGCCGAGGATCGAACGGCCCGTACCAAAAGTGCATTCTAAATCCGTTGTGGCGTACGACCTGCTCCCATGAGAGTAGGGGAAATAACACTCCGCTCGCTTAATATAAATTGCGAAGCGGTCAGATACAGACGAGCACAATCAACTATCCACCCCGAATACGTTGGGAACACATATACTCAAGTAAATGACCAATTTCTCTTTTAAAAACCACAAATAGCATTTAAATCCCTTTTTCGAAATTCACTTGCCGAGTTTTATATAACGTTTAATAACACAACCTTTCTCGGAAATACAATTGCCCGCGAAGGAAATAAATTCTCTTTTTAGACGATTTAGAAAATAAACTCTAATCTTCCTTAGTCATTAAATTACACTTTCGATTATATTAGCAGTCTAACATCACAGACAAGATCATAGGTACAACAGGTAAGGCATGCTAGTGGGTCCTAGGCTACCCAAACATGGCATAGTAGTAGCTACGCACGGACTCCCGTCACCTCGTGCGTACGTAGCCCCCGAAGACAATATCACATACTTAATTAATTCACATAGGGGGACAATTCCCCCTCACAAAGTTAGAAAGGATACTTACCTCGCTCCGAAATTCCGACATCGGCTTCCAAGCCCCTTCGATGACTCCAACGGACGCACAACGCTCCGAAACTACCACATAATGGCAAAGCAATGAAATTTCATCCTAATACTCACAACAAATTCAGATTATATACTTTCCCAACCCCGCTCGAAGAAATGACCAAAATGCCCTCGGGCCCACGTGCCCGAAAATTCGAAATTTCTCGAAGATAAATTCTACCCATAACTCTACTAACTCAAATATACAATTTATACAATTATCATGCTCAAATTCATGGTAAAAGTCCAAAACTCCAAGTTCTAGGTCTTCCCCAAAAATCCCAAATTTATAAAAAAATTTCATGTTTAAATCCATGTAAGAACACATATTTAACTAAAAAATAGGAAGAAATCACTTACCTTGTGTTGCTTGGTGAAAAGCCCTCCTTGAGCTCTCCAAAATCATCCAAGCCAAAGGAAAGAAATGGGCCAAAATTCGTGTTTAAGACAATCTGCCCATGCTTCATCGAGTTGTACCTTGCACTTGTGCTGTGCAGGTTGTACATCCTATTACAATTTTCCCTTGTTGAATACCTTATGTTAAAACACCCATAACTCCTTGTAGAAATATCCAAATAACAAACGGTTTAAAGATTTAGAAACTAGACTCGAAGATCTTTAATTTGATAGGTTGTACACCATATAGTTCTTTATATATTCCGAGATATGAGCTTCTAAAGTCGGCTCCATGCATCAGAAAATTCTGGCGAAACTGCTCCACCAGCCATCTTCAATCGGTCATAACGTTTTGCACAAAATTCTAAATGACAAATGGTTTAATGTTCTGATAACTAGACTTCAAGATCTATAACTTTCATGTTTTGAAAATTTTCAGATTCCTTATAGATCCTATATATACGCTTTCAAAGTTAGCTCTTCGATGCATAAATTGTTGTCCCAAAACAGATTTGCTGCAGAATTTTCAGCAGCTATTTTGGTCCGAAATTCATTCCGTTAACCTTCCGAAATCAACTCGAGGCCCTCGAGACCTTAACCAATTATACCAACATGTCCCAAAACATGATACGAACTCGCTCGAGGCCTCAAATCATATAAAAAAAACGTCGAAATCATGAATCGCACTCCAATTCAAGCTTTATGAGCTTTGAAATTTCAAACTTCTACATCCGATGCCAAAACTTATGAAATTCTTCTAAAATACTAACTTCCACAATATACGCCGAAACTCTTCCGGGTTATCCAAAACCCGATCCGGACATACGCCCAAGTCCGAAATCATCATACGAACCTGCTGGAACCTTCAGATCCTGATTCCGAGGTCGTTTACTCAAATTCTAATCTTAGTCAGTTCTTCCAGCTTAAGGCTTCTGAAATGAGAATTTTCTTTCCAAATCAATTCTAAACTTCTTGAAATTCAATTCTGACCACGCCCACGGGTCATAACACCTGAAACGAAGCTGCTATGACTTCAAACCGTTGAACGTTGCGCTAGAGCTCAAAACGACCGGTCGGGTCGTTACATTCTCCCCCACTTAAACCGACGTTCGTCCTCGAACGTGATAAGAACTGCTCTGGAGTTATCTGAAATCACCGTTTGACACCTCGAGCACCTGCCCGTGCTACCACAACCCAGTTGAGCACAATAGCTTGATCAAATCTGGAGATTTCTTCTTTATCCATATAATAAGCTCAGAATTCATTCAAACACCTGAAATTTTTCTCTGCCAGGCCTAGTTCCAACATATAAACATCATATCAACTACCACACGATGTACCAGAACATGACCGCATACCTTTGCTAAATCAGCACCATGCACCGCATAACTCATCATCTGACCACAATGACGCTCCCTGAGGTTCACGAATTTGATGCTCCCAATGCACCTCATAACAAATATACATACACCTTGTTGTAATGCTGATGATACCACCACAACGGAGGAAATGTGCAGAAATTCATACTCAACTGCAGAGTTAACAAATCCTTGAATACCTCATCGGACTGATCTCCGATCCGATAATCTCGTCTCACCCAGAATGAACTGCTCAGACAGCAAATCACCCCAAACATGGCCAACAACCTCACATGATACCACATCGCGCCAATAGACCGTAACTTGAACATGATAATAAGAAAGGACCCAGGACGGAACTATTCGGCTCACGCAACTAATATGAATTCTTACCAGGAAATAGGAAATAAAACACAAGAAAATAAATACATATTAACCCTTATCATTATCACATTGTTGCGGCGTGCAACCCGATCCAAATAACATACCCGTGGAGGCGTGCCACCCGATCCCATCATAAAACTCACATAAGGAAATATACACGGAGCGGAATCGCTCACTATTACAAATTACTGAATATCGATCACAAGCTTGCTAAGTGCACAATACCATCCTGGGGAGACTGATAGAGGCGTATGCAACAAAACTCAAGCACAACTGAGGTACGATATATATATACACTCTAGATCTCAAGAGCTATCCTGCTCAGATAACATCCCCACTACGCGGGACCTCAACACATAAGAAATTATCAAGCCGTTTCACAACTCGCACAGCACAATCACAATAACACATGAATTCGACGAAGACGGAACAACACCCGTTGTTCTAATATCTTTCCATGAAAAGCGCTCTATTGAAAGGAACATGCCTGACTCATACGGAGCCCATAATCATAATTAAATCCATCCACAAACATCGAGCCACCTCGCTCGCACCAAACTAGGCTATTAGCTTTTGCCTGGGTCCATATTAACCCACTTTCTCCCATAATACACGAGAACAACCATCATCACGGGGACTAACACCCCATAATCCATAATCAACTGAACCACACGCCCTCCAGGCATAAATTCTCAATTAAGCAATATTGCACTTCTTTATACTCAGTCCAAATCTGAAATCCATCAAATGACTATATGTCACACTTTATATAATCTTTTCGCAGTCATGCTTCCACGACTTTCAACACAAGGCAACAAGTCTGCCCATCCATAACATCGACCACACTAAGGCCGCAAAACACATCAAGAACCCATGACCAGGGGTATAAAGCCTCTTTCACCGAATATCAATCTCAGGTGACACTGAAGATAACATTACCTTACTCTGAACTTTCAAATCACTTTGGCTTGCTCTTCCAAGCTCATGAAATCCTTATAAACATCGGACCTCAATCTCGATTCTTACTCCCAGTTACATACTACTTCCCGCACCTAACATACCAACATGAGGTAGCGCAAGAATTCTGTCATAAATTCCGAACCACCAATAGGGTGAACACTTCATCATATAGAAACTTTTTACTTGACTCAATTCAAGAGTACCATCTCAACACACGAGTGAATTCCCGTTATCACCCAATCATGCAAATCCTTAAGTAGTAGTATATACCACATTAACCCTTCCAGGGTCCGCCTACACCTGACAGGCCGTAGCACTCAAATGCTCCCACATGAGATCCGTTACGACGACCGACAAGCCCCGCACACACACCGACACCAACCACATGCATAACTGAATCATATCAAAGGAACCGATCACTACTGCAATATGCCCTTAACGCCGCATTCTTAACTTTTGAACTCACTAGGACCGCTGTTGAGAGTCACCCACTCTGACTGACCCTGAATACAATCAACTCCAGGGCTCGCCTAGCATAGGAACACCCTTTTCAATGAAACACGTGACTGAGTCACTAACCTTACAACTCGCACATGCCTTAAGCATAAGTTCTGAATCTTCCAAGCCCAACCCTGGCCCGACAGGGCCAACTTTTGCACATATTCATCAAATCCCACGCACAATCACCATTTTACTCCTTTCCCTTAGCTGAAATAAATTGCCAACACGCCGTCGCAACCCTATGAGAAGACAACCCTATAGCCCTACTGCAGATGGTGGGACTCCCCCACTTAGCCTGAAGCCACTCCTTGCACCGCTCTAGACCCTGCTGAGACCCTTTCTCCTTTGATAACACGATCCCTGCCAACCACATTCTTCAACACTTTTTCTCGATACTCTGACCCCATGCAACCGACGAAACCATAGCACCGCCGAACCTAACACATTCCATCCGATCAATGACGACGACTACACGTCACAGGTGCATATCTCACCTCACTTGAAGACACCCAGTCTTACTACTTTATCAACTCCAACCAGACCATCCAGAATCTAAATGCCTTTCCTCTGCCGGAACTAAATAACCAAAATCTCGAAATCAAACTCTGAGAAGACCTCACTTCAACCATTCATCACCCCCAACGTACAGGCAAGCACTATCATCATATCAGCACCGCACGACAATCAATTTCAAACATCATCACCACCCGAACACGGGCTTAAGGCTCCCAGAAACACAGCTACTGAGCTGAAATAACACACTACCCTTTTGTAGGGCCATAACAACAACCGCGACCATTTACACATGGAAGCATCTCAGATTACATTCGTAGCACCATTCCCATTCCTCAAATTCCTGATCCATAGCAAGCGCTTCGCGGCGCGTAAGATTGAGTAGGAATGAACATAAACATAAGCCTCAAGGGAATCAACTCGCACGATGAAGAATCAAGAACGGAAGTACTCCTAACAGCCTTGTAGTCTCTCGAAGATAAGCACAGACGTCTCCGTACCGATCTGCAAGACTCTACTAGACTTGCTCATGACTCGTGAGACCTACATGAACCTAGCGCTCTGATACCATGTTGTCACGACCCAAAAATCCCTAAGGTCGTGATGGCGCTGGACATCCATGTCAGGGAAGCCAACTCATTAATTAATTGAAATAACTTTGCGGTTTTAACATTTATGAAAACATTTCCTTTCACTTAATTACATATTAACCAAATAAAAGTCTGTTAATTAAAAACAAAGGTTTAAAGATTACACTTAAGTAATTATATCCCAACACATATCCCAGAACCCGGTGTCACAAGTGCATGAGCAATTTCTAAGAATTTATATAATCATTACAAAGCCTGTCCGAAATACAACTGGACAAGGAAATTTAAAATAAAATAAATATAGTATGAAGGTGACTCTGTCAGCTGCGGATCGCCTCCGAATTATGCAACTCGCCTAAGTCTCTGAATCCTCCACGTTGCTAGGAAAGTACCTGTGCAATAAAAATGCACAGCAAGTGTAGCATGAGTACAAAAACAACGTGTACTCAGTAAGTCGCCCACCTAACCTCAGAGAGGTAGTGACAAGAGGTCAAATTAGACACTTACTAGGGTCCGACAATATAATATATGACAGAATATGATGAAATATAGTAGACATGTAAGACAGTGAGCAGCGAGTACGTATCGAGTACAGAAATCCAGGTAACTACCGAGAATAAACAACAACACTTTCCTTTTATTTTCCAAATATCTTAAGTGAACAATTGCCTCTTTATTTCTCCCAAATATCTTATCACAAAAAAATCATGTAGAAAATATTTAATAGTTTAACATGCGCATACGGGATAAGAACAACCGGCATGAGCCGTCATAACAATCACTTTGTGCACTACCGAGGATCGAACGGCCCATACCACAAGTGCACCTCTCAATAAAATACTCATACATGCACTGCCGAGGATCGAACGGCCCGTACCAAAAAGTGCATCTCTTTATATAATAATCCTCTATGTGCACTGCCGAGGATTGATCGGCCCGTCCTAAAAGTGCACCTCTCAATATAATAATCATATCTATGCACTTCCGAGGATCGAACGGCCCGTACCAAAATTGCATCTCTCAATATAATAATCCTCTTTGTGCACTGCAGAGGATCGATCGGCCCGTCCAAAAAGTGCACATCTCAATATAATAATCATATCTATACACTGCCGAGGATCGAACGGCCCGTACCAAAAGTGCATTCTAAATCCGCCGTGGCGTACGACCCGATCCTATAAGTGTAGGAGAAATAACTCTCCGCTCGCGGAATGTAAATTGCGAAGCAGTCACATGCAGACGTGCACAATCAACAATCCACCCCGAATACGTCGGGAACACAAATACTCAAGTAAATGACCGATTTCTCTTTTAAAAACCACAAATAGCATTTAAATCCCTTTTTCGAAATTCACTTGCCAAGTTTTATAAAATGTTTAATAACACAACCTTATTCAAAAATACAATTGCCCGCGAAGGAAATAAATTCTCTTTTTAGATGATTTAGAAAATAAACTCTAATCTTCCTTAGTCATTAAATTACAATTTCGATTATATTAGCAGTCTAACATCACAGACAAGATCACAGGTACAACAGGTAAGGCATGCTAGTGGGTCCTAGGCTACCCGGACATGGCATAGTAGTAGCTACGCACGGACTCCCGTCACCTCGTGCGTACGTAGCCCCCGAAGACAATAGCACATACTTAATTAATTCACCTAGGGGGCAATTCCCCCTCACAAAATTAGAAAGGAGACTTACCTCGCCTCGAAATTCCCACATCGGCTTCCAAGCCCCTCCGATGACTCCAACGGATGCACAACGTTCTGAAACTACCACCTAATGGCAAAGCAATGAAAATTCATCCTAATACTCACAAAAAATTCAGATTATATACTTTCCCAACCCCGCTCGGAGAATTGACCAAAATGCCTTCAGGCCCACGTGCCCGGAAATCCGAAATTTCTCGAAGATAAATTCTACCCATAACTTTACTAACTCAAATATACAATTTGTTACAATTTTCATGCTCAAATTCATGGTAAAAGTCCAAAATTTCAAGTTCTAGGTCTTCCCCCAAAATCCCAAATTTATAAAAAATTTCCATGTCTGAATCCATGTTCTTCACATATTTAACTCAAAAATAGGAAGAAATCACTTACCTTGTGTTGCTTGGTGAAAATCCCTCCTTGAGCTCTCCAAAATCATCCAAGCCAAATGAAAGAAATGAAAGAAATGGGACAAAATTCGTGTTTAAAACAATCTGCCCATGCTTCATCGAGTTGTACCTTGCGCTTGTGCTGTGCAGGTTGTACATCTTATTATAATTTTCCCTTATTGAATACCTTCTGTTAAAACACCCATAACTCTTTGTAGAAATATCCAAATAACAAACGGTTTAAAGATTTAGAAACTAGACTCGAAGATCTTTAATTTGATAGGTTCTAGACCATATAACTCTTTATATATTCCGGGATATGAGCTTCTAAAGTCGGCTCCATGCATCAGAAATTCTGGCGAAACTGCTCCACCAGCCATCTTCAATCGGTCATAACATTTTTCAAAAAACTCCAAATGATAAATGGTTTAATGTTCTGATAACTAGACTTCAAGATCTACAATTTTCATGTTTTGAAAATTTTCAGATTCCTTATAGATTCCTATATATACACTTCCAAAATTAGCTCTTCGATGCATAAATTGTTGTCCCAAAACAGATTTGCTGCAGAATTTTCAGTAGCTATTTTGGTTCGAAATTCATTCCGTTTACCTTCCGAAATCAACCCGAGGCCCTCGGGACCTTAACCAATTATACCAACATGTCCCAAAACATGATACGAACTCGCTCGAGGCCTCAAATCATATCAAATAACGTCGAATCATGAATCGCACTCCAATTCAAGCTTTATGAACTTTTAAATTTCAAACTTCTACATCCGATGCCGAAACTTATGAAATTCTTCTAAAATACTAACTTCCACAATATACGCCGAAACGCTCCCGGATTATCCAAAATCCGATCCGGACATACGCCCAAGTCCGAAATCATCATACGAACCTGCTGGAACCTTCAGATCCTGATTCCAAGGTCGTTTACTCAAATTCTAATCTTAGTCAATTCTTCCAACTTAAGGCTTCTGAAATGAGAATTTTCTTTCCAAATCAATTCTAAACTTCCTGAAATTCAATTCCGACCATGCCCACGGGTCATAATACCTGAAACGAAGCTGCTCACGACTTCAAACTGTTGAACGACGCGCTAGAGCTCAAAACGACCGGTCGGGTCGTTACACTCACTTTTGCATACTTCGCCAACCTTGGCATCATTAATAATATTATGGTCGAATAGTTGGAACTACTCTTTTTTCTCTACAAGCTGACCAGTTTCCACAACAATTGATTGTGGGGCATCAGACGCCTCAACCTTTTTATTCAATTTAGCCTGAAGGTCATGGATATCTGAGCCAAATTGGTCTATCTCTTGCCTTGGATTTCTTCCTTCTATCAATTGTTCTATCAAATTTGAAAGACCATCATGATGAAAATCATGAGATTTATTAGCTGAGCTTGTTCCTTAAGCCAAGATTGACTCATTATATCTGCTTCTTCAAAATTATCTTCTGGTTGGAACTCGTTCTCTTTAGCCAATTCTTCCGCATCGGCCTTCATTCTCATGATTGCTGCACTAATCTTTGTATATCATTTTGATTGTCATATTTTTGCTCGGCTACTTGCCTCATCATATCCATAATACGGGCAACACGTTCCTCATCCTCCACTTCATTGCTCCCATCAAACTCATAAACATTATTAGAAGCGTCATAATAAGAGTTCTGAGAAGGATATTAAGAATTAGGACAACCATCCCAATGGCCACCTTGACCACTACACGCTACAAATATTCCACTCATAAGATTGAGATTCACAATTTTGCCACAAGTGTGGTCCTTTACAATATGGACAAGGATCGTCATAATAAGAATAACCAATATTCGACTAATTCTCATTCCAAGATGCCATGCCAACAAAGATAATAAAGCATTAAACTAAGATAAAAATAAAAAATAAAAACTTGAATAGACAAAAAGTAAAATCCAATCTAGTAGAATAGTTAATTTCTAAGTCCCCGGCAATAGCGCCAAAAATTTGTTGCTCCCAAACGCACACGCAATTATACGTGATCGTACAAGTAATAAAATGATAAGTCAAGTGTTGAACCCACAGAGACTTGTATCAACTACCCATCAAATTCACCAAGATTGTTATTCAGTCAAGCCAAAATCAAGTTCATGAATGTGATTATACTAAACTATAATTCTAAGTAGTAACTAAATTATCAAGCAGCAAAATGATTGTTGTGTATTCAGTAGAGACAAATATTCCAGGGTTGTTATCGATTCATCACTCCTATTGTGTTCTAGTTAACTCTCCCTTTCATACAATTCACTCATGGTTGCTAATCGATCGAACAATTGCTCTCATTGACTTCAACCGAAATGATATTTGCCTATTCAAAATAGATTAACGCTTATATTCCTATGAAATCAATCTATTAAGAACGCATTAAGATTATGATATTTAATTAAGCACGGTGACTAGGTATATTCCTAACCTCAAACCCACCCACCCACACCCACCCCCACCCACCCCAAGAGTTAAGATTGTGCTCTCTTCCATTCTTCTCTAATCTAAACATGACTTTCCCAAGAATAGCATAGATAGTAAATAGAACCTAACTGCTGGCCAGACAATTAAGCAATCAATCACAAAATTGAAGAAACAACCATATATTAGTGAACTGTAATCAAGGTTAAGTCAACATTAAGCAACAATATTCATGGCTAAATCACAACCTAGAGCTACGTGTTTTAGCCTCTCATGATAATAGCAAACAATTTCATAAGTGTTGGATAATTGAAAATACTAAGAAAAGATGAAGAAAACTGCATCTCTTCGCTCCCAGATGATTCTCGTGTGTATTCTCCCTTCAAAGTGGCGTCTCCCCAAATTAGGTCTAGGAGCCCTTTTATACGAGTTGGGGGGGGGCGGGGGGGGGGGGTGGGGGGGGGGTCTTGGGCCGAACTAATCTTGTCCGGGGCAAAATAGGAAAGCTCGCGCACCACAGCGTCCAGCGCAGCGTGTCACGCTCACTCTGGCGCTGAAACCAGTAAAATTTTGTCGTTTTCATTTCAAATTCCTTGGTTTAATTCCTTTTCTTTTGTCTTCCACTAGGGGGAACAAATACCAAAGGGTGTCCCTCATTTGTCCTTTGATATTTAATTGTTTTATTTTCCTTTCTTTTTCTTCCACATTTTGTTCAATTTTGCTCCAAATCTCTTCATCTTCATACTGATTTATTCCTACACAATTAAAATAAAATATTAAACACAAAGTAATATGATTAATACTCAAAAGACAATAAAAAGTATTAGAATGTGAGGAAATAATTGTTAAATATATACATTCTTGGCCGAACATTAGAAGCCTTCGCGAACACGAAGGAGAACTCGCTAACGCGAAAGCCATTTGGGCTGCTGCACATCGCGAACGCGGTGCCCTTCGCAAACGCGAAGAAGGCTTGGTGCCCAGACCTTAAAACATTTCAAACACGAGATTTTTTTCATTTTTCATAAGCTCTCCATTAGAGCTCGGCCTAGGTGCGATTTTGAAGGGAAAACTCAACACCAATTCATAGGTTTGTACTCTTTAACTCATTTTCTCCATTTCTAGCATCACCCATTTATTTCCTAGCCCTAATCTTTGTTCTTCCATGGTAGAAAACTAGGGATTTAGGAAGAATTGGGGGGTTTTGCAAATTGGGGATTTAGACCTCAATTTAGGGTCAGATTCTGGAACTAATTACATAATCGGGCTCGGGGTGAATGGGTAAATGGATTTTGGTCCTAACCTCAAGTTTTTATCAAGCGGGCCCGGGATCCATTTTTTTACTTCTTTTGGGAATGTTTGGGAAATTAAAATTTATGAATTGTAATTGATTCCTTTAGAAATATTCGATATTATTGAGTCAATTGTGGTTAGATACGAGTGGTTTGGAGGCGGATTCTAGAGGAAAAGCTGTGATTAAGCGTTGAGTGGTCTTTGGAGTGAGTTAAGTGTTGTGTCTAACCTTGACTTAGGGGAATTTGGAACCCTCAGAGTATGTGTTATGTGAATTTCATATGAGCGGCGTATATGTGAGGTGACGAGTGCTTATTCGTCACCGAATTATTTGTTTACCCTATTTTTCCCGCTTTTGTTTAATTACCTCTATCCCTATCTTAATTGTTATATGCTCTAAATGTGTTTCTATGCCTAACTGCAACCTGTTAATCAATGTTTTCTCATGTTTATGATATTAGATCTTCTCAAAGTTCCATGACCTCCTACTACTTGCTCAAGTTGGTTAACTTGCACCTTCTAGTTGTAAATTTCTAGATTGGTCTAGCTGTGTAGTATTACTTATATAGCTTCTCTTGTCGTACAAGGTTTCCTATGTGGTTCAGTTTGGTATTTATGGGTTTTAAAGGCTTTTCGTGATTTAAGTTGTAAATTTTATTGTGCACATTGAGTACTTAGTATTGATATAGTGGGATCGGGTTGCACGCCGCAATAGATGAGATAAGGGTGGAATGATGTGGTGGAATAAGGGTGTATCTATATTGTACGTTAGGATTGGGTTGCACGCCGCAATAGATGAGATAAGGGTGGAATGATGTGGTGGAATAAGGGTGTATCTATATTGTACGTTAGGATCGGGTTGCACGCGCAATAGGTGTAACAAGGGTGATTTTTTTAGTAGAATAAGGGTGAATTACGATTCTGATTATGTGATGTACAGTGGGATCGGGTTGCGCACCACAACAACCTATGTATTTATATTTCCCTGAGCTGTGTTAGTTTTACGGTATTTTATTTTGCACTAAGGATTGGTAAATTCTGAACGTTACTGGCTTATTTCCTGAAGTTGTAGCTATCATTTTCAATTGACTACTTTATTTCACTCTGTATTTCCTTTTGTCTTTATTATATATATTGCGTACAGTATGATTGACCTGCCTTAGCCTCATCGCTACTTCGTCGGGGTTAGGCTCGGTACTTACAGAGTACATGGAGTCGGTTGTACTCTCATACTACACTCTGCACTTCTTGTGCAGATTTTGGAATTTGTCTCAGCTGATCGAGAGGCGTAGCAACTCCGACTGCTTCATTGGAGACTCAAGGAAGATCTGTTGGCGTTCGCAAACGTTGAAGTCCCATCTATCTTCCCCTATTTTTATTGTTTCTTTCGTTCAAACAGTTGTATTTCTTTTAGACTTTACTTGTAGTAAATCTTAGAAGTTCGTGAATTGTGACTCCAAATCGGGTTGTAGTAAATATTATAGCATTTATATTATTCCGCACTCGTTTTATTTTGTTTTAGCTTATTTGATCTTGTTTCCTGAATTGGATAAAAAGTTACCTTAATGACTCTCTAACATTGGCTTGCCTAGCTGTCACGACCCAAAAATCACAGGTCATGATGGCACCTAACTTTACTCTCTAGGCAAGCCAATTAACAAAAGAGACAAACCAAATGAACTTATAGGAGATTAAAATAGGATTTTATCTGAACTTTTACAAATTTACCCAAGAACTGGTAGTACGAATCATGAGCTTCTAGGATTTAGAATATACAAGGAAAATACAAAAAAATCACACTATCTGTTTGAAAACTACATGAACAGATTAATAATGTCTAAAACTACCAAGGACAAGTGACAGCTTCTATCCAGAATACACGAACATCTTCAGGGTCAGCTCCCAACTTTTTCAGCAGCTCCGCTCCAATAGTCTGCACAGAGTGTGTAGAAGTGCAGTATCACAACAATTGACCCCATGTACTGGTAAGTATCTTGTCTAACCTCATCGAAGTAGTGACAAGGATTTTTAGTTAAAAGATGCTTATTGATAATCACTGTAATGTAAACTAGCAATAGAACAATACCACAGTATAATAGAATAGGGTACAAAACACGACTGTACAGGGAAATAACAGAGTACCAGAAAGAATCACAATTCAACAGTTTCCAGCATCTCGACCAATCCTTTCCTTGGAAAGAAAACCCATGAACCACAATAAATCACCTCAACACTTTCATAGTGTGAGAGAAGTAATCAAGACATCAAATCTAATGGCACGGCAACACTCTTCGTGCATTTATCTCATCCTCACCATATATGCGTAAAAGAGTACCAACCAAATGATAGAAATATCGGTAATATCAATGACAAGGAAGGAAATTTGCAAGCATTAATAATGAACGAGAATATACAGAAGAGCATCAGTAACAGACTAAACAAAGAGCATAGAGTTAATGACAACAATTAGGAAAAAGGGGTTATAACTTCAACCAACTAGCATGATGGAGGCGTGAAGATAGATATAACAAACAAGAGAAGGGGAGAGGTGCATGTTCTTGATAATGCAACAAGTAGAGCATGAATGGACAACATGGAAGAAGACTCGTACCTAAGTGCAACAAAACAAATATGACACAGATGCAATCATAACAGCAGGAAGTAAGTATGATCTTTACAAGTTAAACAAATAGAAGGCATAGGCAACACAACAATGCTTGAGATAGAGAATAAGGACAGAACAGTGACGACATGTCACACATAAGAACAATAAATACGATAGCAACAATTCAAGGTAAGACATGAAGATATCTGCAAGAAAAGAATATTATAACATAATGCATGTCCCTCGTCCTTACTTGCATGGAAACACCCATCGTGTCATGAACTCGCAATGATACAAAAGTATAACAGTATAAATGCAATGGCACAGCATCACCCTTCGTGATTTTACTCTCAATAATATGGCACGGCATCACCCTTCGTGATTTTACTCTCAATAATATGGCACGGCATCACCCTTCGTGCTTTTACTCTCAACAATATGGCACGGCATCACCCTTCGTGATTTTACTCTCAATAATATGGCACGGCATCACCCTTCGTGCTTTTACTCTCAACAATATGGCACGGCATCACCTTCGTGCTTTTACTCTCAATAATAAGGCACGACATTCACCCTTCGTGCTTTACACTCTTCCTCACATGATAATGAATATAAACAATGGCACGGCAGCAAATATAAATAACACCGAGAAGAGTATTCAAACGAATATTCCAAAAAATTCTCAATCACGGCATTTCTAAGCCAACAATGATTCAACAAACGCTTAAGGGCCGTATAATTCAAGTACTTCCACAAATATCACAATTTATCAGCAACACAAGTATAGAATCCAGCATTTCAAAATATTGGTCGTAGCAATGCAGTAGTGATTACGCATAGAGATGAACAAACTAGACACATCAATGTATTCTCAGAATTCTATCAAATTTGATCAAGTTATATTAGGCTAGGTCTTTATTTCTAACATTTTAATACAACATTCTTAATATATGTAAATTAAGCGAGGCATGAAGCAAGGAAGTTACGTAATTCTACAAGACACAATTATAACATCATCTACCCTCGAGCATGATTAAACCCGACGCATACATATACGCTCGTCACCTTATATATGTATCACCCCCGTATGTAGAAAGACAAATAGGAGGAAAAATTTCCTCTACAAAGTTAGGCAAAACACTTACCTCGTTTCGGCTAACTCAACACTCAACTTAGCCTTTTCCTCTATAAATTCGTCTCCGCTCGACTCAATCTAGCCAATGACGACAATGATTTCGGGAAGAAAAGTTCTTTGGAAAATCGCCTCTTGTGGTTTAAGTTTGAAAATTTTGGAAAATAAATCAAAAATCCCGCCTAAGTCATCATTTTTTCAGCTTCAGGTATCACATTTGCAAAGAAAACTTCGCATTTGCGAATGAGCAGTGTTTTCGCAATTGCCATAAATTGTTCGCAATTGCGGATGAACATTGTTTTTACAATTGCGGATGAACAGTGCTTTCATAATTACCATAAAAGGTTCGCAATTATAGATGAATAGTGTTTTAGCAATTGCCATAAAAGGTTCGCAATTTCGAATGAACAGTGTCGCACCAGAAACCAGCAAACCCAAATTTCTCCGAAATGATCTGAAACCACCCTGAAACTCATCCGGAACCTCCTGGACACAAACCATATATGAATTCAATCATAAAACACGATACGGACCTGCTCGCACACTCAAAACACTGAAAAGAGGTCGTCTTAACCCGATATTGAGCATGGTCAAACTCCCAAATTTCTTAACTTTACTAGTCTCTAAACCAATAATCCAAAAATACACCCAAACCCCTCGGGACTCCAAACCAAAAGTGCACACCAGTCTAAAAACATCATACGAACTTGCTCGCGCGATCAAATCGCCAAAATAACACCTAAAACTATTGTCACGACCCAATCTACCCTTCGTTGGGTATCGTGATGGCACCTAGTCTTAAGGACTAGGTGCTAACCTTTACGGAATAAAAACAATAATAAATAAAATCTAATATTTTCTGAAATGAATTCTTTATACAATAAACATATTCCCAAAACCCAGTAGTACAAGTCATACGCTCTACAGAGTTTGCTACAACTTCTAAATACAACTCTTTGGAAATGAGTAGAAACAGTTGAATGCAAAGTAAGAAGGTGACTCTGAAGCCTGCAAACGTAGCGGTAGGTTTACCCTGAGTCTCCTCAGCAAGGGTCCGCACCGCTACGAAAGTTCAATACCTGGACCTTCACAAAAATATGCAGAAGTACAGTATGAGCACACCACAGCGGTGCCCACTAAGTATCAAGACTAACCTCGGTAAAATAGTGACGAGGACTAGTCAAGACACCCACTGGTCTAATAAACTGAACAAGCATAAGTATAGGAATGACTGCACGATATGGCTAACAACATAACAACTACAATAAGAAAGGAAAAACAACAAGTAATAGCGGAACATCATAATAAGATATAGAAGGATGGACGGGAAAACAGCCCAAATCCGAAGATCACAATACAGTAAGGGCAAGTAGTAACTCAGCACTGCAATAGTTTCCACATCAGGCCTTAGCCAACAACTCCGCTAAAATTAGTCAAATCCTTGAAGTGTAAACTTTCACCCGCAAGTTTTTATATTGAAATCTTTAGAATATAATCTTTTCCAATAGGAAATTCTTTTGAAATATACTTCCTTCGAATATAAACTTCTCAAATAATTATCCTTCAAACATAGTTCTTTGTACATAGTTACTTTTCGAATATAAATTTTCCAAATAAATACTCTTCGAACATAGTCCTTTCAAGGTAAATACTTTTCAAATATACTTTTCAAATAAATGTCCTTCAAACATAGTTTCTTCAAGATAAATACTTTTCAAATATAATTCTCAATAAGTGTTCTTCAAACATAGTTTCTTCAAGATAAATGCCTTTCAAATACAACTTTCAAGTAAATAACTTGCGAGTATAGGTCACCCCGTGACACCTAAGCACAGAAGATCAGTAGCTCCGAACACATTTATCAACAGGAAAATCTACGGGGATACTGTCCCGTAGTCCTGAATCAATTATGCAGTGCAGAGGGATCTCCCGAAATACGTATGTAGTCCCAAAATAAATATGCAATGTTGGGGGATCTCTCGGAATGCGTCCATAGTCCCAAAAATATGAAGTGATGGGGGATCTCCCGAAATACACCTGTAGTCCCAAAATAAATATGCAAGACAGGGGGATCTCCCGGAATACGTCTGTAGTCCCAAAGTAAATATGCAAGACAGGGGGATCTCCCGGAATACATCCGTAGTCCCCATTTAAATATGCACGCAAACAACAGAGATAGCAACTATAATACGACAAAAACCTCGTACATCACCACAACAAGTACAAAAGCAACAGACAGAAATGCAAGGTACGGCGAGAAAATCAACTCAAGAACTTAAATCACAAGAACGGTAGAACTCATTCACAAGGAATAACCACAGTAAAGAATGCTAGGCACAAGGAGAATAGCTTAACAAGGGAAAACAAAATAAAATGTAGCAACGATTCCACAATATTCAAATCAGGGTTAAATAGATAGTAAGGGTGAATCCTAAAGCATTTATGTCTAATAAAAGCGTGTAGAGGTGAAACTAGCAATTAGGAACTCAAACATATCAAGAACAATTTCATATATGGTGAATATAAGGACCTAAGGACCCTAAAAGAGGCAACATCCCACAAACAAGTATGAGCACACACTCGTCACCTCGCATACACGGACTACAACCAACATAGAAGACTCAAATCCTAAGGGGTAGTTCCCCCACACAAGGTTAGGCAAGATACTTATCTCGAAGATGACGACCCGGTACTCTAAAATGAACTTCTCGGGTGAAAAGGCCTCCGAACGGCTCAAATCTAACATAAATACTTCAATGCACAAATAAAATTCATAAGAAACTATTCTGGATCATAAAGTCTAAATCTTCAACAAAAATCCAAAATCTGACCCTCGGGCCCGCATCTCGGAACCCGACAAATTTTACAAAAATCTGAACTCTCATTCCAATATGAGTTCAACCATACAAAAATTACCAAATTTCGATATCATTTCGTCCCTCAAATCATGATTTTTTGTCTTAAAAATTTTCTTCAAAAACCAACATTTTCCCCAACCAAAAACACAAATTTAATGATAGAAATAAAGGTAAAATTATGGAATACATTAAATACTAGGTGAAGAACACTTACCCAATTGATTAGCTTGAAAACCCACAAAAATCGCTACCAAATCTGGAGTTCCAAACTCAAAATATGAAAAAATATAACCAACCTTTGTTTTAAAAGAATCTGCCAGGCCCTCCGCACTTGCGACCAGCTTAGCCGCATCTGTGCAACCGCAGATGCGCATGGCCAACCGCACCTGCGCTCCACTCTGCTTCTGCGCCCAAGGATCCGCTCATGCGGTGCTACATGTGCGCTCAATTTCTCCGCATCTACGGAGACTGCCCAGACCAGTTCCACCCGCACTTGCGCCTCCTCCATCGCACCTGCGCCCAAGGTCTGCAGGTGCGATTACACCAGAACTCAGCGCCCTCCAAAACCATGGAAATCATCTGCAACTCGTCTGAAACACACCTGGGGCCCTCGGGACCCCGTCCAAGCATACCAACAAGTTCCATACTCTAACATGGACCCGCTTGAGGTCTCAAATCACGATGAAACTACGAATCGCACCATGAAACGAGCTTATAAACTTTCAAATTTTCCAACTTCTAAAACTCGTGCCGAAACCTATCAATTCAACCCGGAATGATGCCAAATTTTGCAGACAAGTCCAAATGACATCACAGAGCTTCTCCAACTCTCATAATCGCATTCCAACCCCGATATCTTAAAAATCAACTGTGGGTCAAACTTCTCCATTTTCCAAACTTCAATTTTTTCCAACTTTTCGCGGTATTGCCTCAAATTACTCTACGGACTTCCAAATCCAAATCCGGACGCGCGCCTAAGTCCAAAATCATCATACGGAGCTATTGACATTATCCAAAACTTATTCCGGAGCCGTTTAAACAAAAAATCAAATTACGGTCAGATTTCACCGCTTAAGCTTCCAAAACTAGAATTCTTCTTCCAATTAGACTCTGAATCCTCCGGTAACTGAATCCAACCATGCACGCATGTCAATATACATAATGTGAAGCTGCTCAAGGCCTTATGCCATCGAACAGAACTTAAATTTTCAAAAAGACTGGCCTGGTCGTTACAACTATGAATTGAACACCAAATCAAATGAAATTTTCAAGAAAGCTTTGAAATCTCTATTTTTACCACCGGACGTCCGAATCACGTCAAACCGACTGCGTTTCCCACCAAATTTCACAGATAATTCAAAAATAATATATTAGACCTGTACCGGGCTCCGGAACCAAAATACGGACCCGATATCAACAATGCCAAAAATTCAATCAATTATTAAAAATAATAGATTTTTCAGACTTTTAATTTTTCAATAAAAATTCATAACTCAAGCTAGGGACCTCGGAATTCGATTAAAGGCATACGCCCAGATCCCATATTGCAATACGGACACACCGGGACCGTCAAAACACGGGTCCAGGTCGGTATACTCAAAATGTTAACCGAAGACAACTAAAATTTACTTTTTAGGCAAAAATTCTTGTTTTTATCAGTTTTTTTAGCATATAAGCCTTCCGGGTTAATACCCGGACCGTGCACGCAATTCGAGGAAGGTTAGAATGAGGCTCTAAAGTCTTTGAAACACAGAGTTTGGTTCTAAATCATTGAGCAAAGTGCAGATACTCAAAACGACCAGTCGGGTTGTTACATCCTCCACCACTTAAACACATGTTCGTCCTCGAACATGCCAGGAGTCTTCCCAAAGCGATTAAATCACGGCGTAACCTCACTAAGCACAAACCCGAGGTGATCCCACGTCATCCTAATCCACATAAGCCCACCAACAAAACACCATTAGAGATCCATGTTTCAACCTTAGAACCCCATTTTATCATCCAACATTCATTATAAGACCTGAATCCCACATCTACACCTGTACAAGTCTGAACCAGCTGTACCAAATCATGACCATAACCCAAGATGTAATCACACGACGTACCCCATCACTTCAATACTCACATTAGGAACTGCTGACCACTATTACTGCCCAAAAACAAATCCGGTGCCGATAGCAAACCTCATATCGATTAGAACCTCGTTCAAAAACCTTCATACCCGCACCGATGATGAATGAAACGCACATAACCGCTTAACAACTCATCTGGTCAATAAACTAAGAAACTCACTCGCCCGACCAGGGCCATTTCCCAAATCCTCAACAAATCATAGTGTTATTCTTCCAAACCCTCCTCGTCCTAATACAATAGCGCAAATCTCAACCAATACAAGAAGACACACCGATAAGCATCAACAATAATCATATGGAGCCACACGCAACCCGGTTCCGTACACTAACAAGTAATAACTCAGACATGACAGATACCAGACAAAGCTAAATAAGAAGACTACTAAATAATCTAAACAGACAGGGAAATTTTAGCACTTCACTATGAACTTTTCTAACAAGGTGAAAGCAAAATACACAAAACAGGAATAAGGAGTCACATTTCATCACTGTACCGTTCCGGCGTGCAACCTGATCCCATCATATTAATCAACATAGGCTACCCATCGAGCCATAATGCTCGGGCTCACTGATCACATGTACATCAACATCAAGCACAACAGAGTGCACAAAATATAATTGTGGGGAAAATCATTAGGAACAAACAATACTGAGAAAGACAAGCACAACTAAGATACAATAAGCAAATCAACATCACAAAGGCTATCTCGCCCATTATGCCATGAAGCTTAAACTGAATCACAATACGCGCGCGAAGATCATGTAACCCTCACAACCCGTCATAGTATAAGAGAGAAACATATAACATAAACCAAGGCGCGAATAACATCCATTTTGCCCGATGATATACATGTGATAACAACTGCGTAAAAACAAACAAGTCTGATCTGATACTATGTACACATTCTCATTAGGCTCAAAAGCAACTCCCAAACCAATTTCCGATCATCCCCCTAACATGTAATAACCCTCTAAAGGTCCGTAGCGATCTTCCGTAACAACTACTATCAATTATCCAATCCTCAACATTTCTTCACAACTCGTAATCAAGGAATAGTCTGCCAACGAGAACATCCAGTCTCTGAACCTCACGAATACCACAATCTTCATCCCCATTTTCAACACCGCGACTCAAATGGATGAAACATAATTCATACTGCATCATCTTACGAAAATGCACCCATAAGTCAAAACACAATGTACCTGCCAACAGGCGCTCCGGTGAAAACACATAGTGCCAGCAAAACCTTAAACACCCCAAATCGTCCGTGCCATCAAGAACTCATATCCTTCCCTCCAAAACTAACTTCAACCTTGTACATGCAACTTTTCAACCCCACACGGCGCATCGCCTCTAACATGCTAACTCGCAACATTACGATCATCTCATAGTCAAATCTGAACCATCATCAATATAGCTCCAATACACAGAAAGCATCAACTCCAACCGTGGTCATAACCATAATAAGTTCTTCGGAACTCAAAACACATAATCGAGTAATCAGAACCATTCGACTCTAACTCAACCGAGTCACGCAGACTGCCAACCCGAAAGTAACTCAATCTGATGTGATCGTCCTAAAGAAACTTCCTAGGGACCCGAAGCCATTCGTTTCATCACCTCAACAATGAGATGTAGACCTTTCTTAACAAGGAAATATCGCAGATCCGGTTACCATTCGCTACCATTTTCAAGCCTGCCCGTAGACAAATTCAATAAGTCCTTAAAGGCTACATAAGACCTTGAACTCGCTAGAACCTTCTCGATAACACCCATTATACTCTGATCTTCAATACACAGCTAATACGCGTCGAGCAACCCGTGCCTCACCTGTATAAGCCCAATCAAAGGAATAACCAAGCAATCTCTGTCTGAAAACTGATACGGTCCATGATCCTACAATCCGATCATCATTAGCAGACTCCACCACTTAGTTCGAAGCCATAGAACACCCCATCAGCAATCCAAGGTACCATATATTCACATCATGCCCCAATCTCGCACGACTATTTAGCTGAATACTTCAGAACTCATGCAACGCTGATCATAGAACACCCCGAAGACTCTGCCAAGATCTTACCCATCATTGCAGTGGTCAAACAACTTCCCCAAATGCTCTGAAATGATAACATATGCACTCCACCGAAGGAAAACCTCATACGAGACACACGATCCAAACTCATCAGGCAGGAGATGGCCCACCGGTTTTACTCAAATTGACACCTTGCCATGAACCCACCTTAATCACAATAGCCTAGCCATCAACCAATCTTCCCAAACTCGTGCTTACCAACCATACATATGAACCCTCCTCAAACCACAACTGAACGACTAGAAGATTTAACAATGCATCTGCTTCTGAGTCTAGGCAACACTTCGTAATCTATCTGCAGCATCACCGATCGTTGGCACATAGCGAATACTAGCGCACCCCATCACATATGAGCGACCGATAAGAGTTAAAGTCGTAGATTTCAAGATGAAACAAGGTCGCACGATGAGGAAAGAAGAAAGGAATTTTTTTCCTAAATGCCCTATAGCCTCCCGAAGATAGCTATGGACGTCATCATACCGATAAGTAGGACTCTATTAGAAACTTGCTCCTGATTCATAGAACCTACAAACCTAGTTCTCTGATACAACCTTGTCACGACCCAAAATTCAGAGGTCATGATGGCACCTAACTTGACTCGCTAGATAAGCCAATTAACAAAAGATACAAACCAAATGAACTTATAGGAGATTAAAATAGGATTTTATCTGAACATTTACAAATTTACCCAAGAACTAGTAGTACGAATCATGAGCTTCTAGGATTTAAAATTTACAAAACAAATACAAAAAAACACACGATCTGTTTGAAAACTCATGAACATATTAATAATGTCTAAAACTACCAAGGACAAGTGGCAACTTCTATCCAGAATACACGAACATCTTTAGGGTCATCTCCCGACTTCTTCAACAGCTCCGCACAGAGTGTGCAAAAGTGCAGTATCAGTAAAATTGACCCCATGTACGGGTAAGTATCTTGTCTAACCTCATCGAAGTGGTGACGAGGATTTTTAGTTAAAAGATGCTTATTGATAAACATTGTAATGTAAACTAGCAATAGAACAATACCACAGTATAATAGAATAGAGTACATGACACAACTGTACAGGGAAATAACAGAGTACCAGAAAGAATCACAATTCAACAGTTTCCAGCATCTCGACCAACCCTTTCCTTAGAACGAAAACCCATGAACCACAATAAATCACCTCAAAACTTTCATAGTCTGGGAGAAGTACTCAAGACATCAAATCTAACAGCATGGCAACACCCTTCGTGCATTTATCTCATCCTCACCATATATGCGTAAAAGAGTACCAACCAAATGATAGAAATACCGATAATATAAATAACAAGGAAGGAATACACAAGCAGTAATAATGAACGAGAAAGTATAGAAGAGCATCACTAACAGACTAAACAGAGAGCATAGAGGTAATGACAACAATTAGGAAAAAGGGGTTATAACTTCAACCAACTAGCATGATGGAGGCGTGAAGATAGATATAACAAACAAGAGAAGGGGAGAGGGGTGCATGTTCTTGATAATGCAACAAGTAGAGCATGAATGGCCAACATGGAATAAGGCCCGTACCTAAGTGCAGCAAAACAGATACGACATGGATCCAATCATAATAGCAGGAAGTAAGTATGATGTTTACAAGTTAAATAAAGAGAAGGCATAGGCAACACAACAACGCTTGAAATAGAGAATAAGGACAGAACAGTGACGAAAGGTCACACATAAGAACCATAAGTATGACAACAACAATTCAAGGTAAGACATGAAGATATATGCAAGAAAAGAATATTATAACATAATGCATGTCCCTCGCCGTTACTTGCACGAAAACACACATCGTGCCATGAACTCGGAATGATACAAAAGTATAACAGTATAAATGCAATGGCACGGCATCACCCTTCGTGTTTTTACTCACAAATAACATGGCACGGCATCACCCTTCGTGATTTTACCCTCAATAATATGGCACGACATCACCCTTCGTGCTTTTACCCTCAATAATATGGCACGGCATCACCCTTCATGCTTTCACTCTCAATAATATGGCACGACATCACCCTTCGTGCTTTTACTCTCAATAATATGGCACGTCATCACCCTTCGTTCTTTACACTCTTTCTTATATGATAATTGCTACTCCCCGCAATATTAAGTCGGTATTATTTCCCGTAGTATTAAATTACGACGATGTTGTACCCTGTAGTATTGTACGTTGATTTTTTTGTAAGGTAATTGACATCAGTCCAAGGAAGATATTATTTGAACATATTATGCCATTTTAAACAAGTGATGAGTAAATTCGTGAAGGTGAGAGGGGAAGTAAGTAAAAAAAAATGAATTTTCGTCCAAATTTGGCATGTTGGAATAAAATACGGGCCGAACGTTAATACCCGATATTTATGAACTAGTACTATACAAGGTACCACATGTCCATGATAGCAAGATGTATAAAGTATGTTAAAAGTGAGTAGTATTTTAAGTAACTTGAGATAATTCTTGATTATATGAATAATTGGGTAATTATTGGCGAGTGAGAGATTAACAAGTTAATTAAGAGATTAGTGGATAATTATTAAAATTATGGATAATCTTAAAATACCTCAATGTGGCAGCCAAAGGAGTAAGTAATAGGTGACTCATAAGTCACACTTTAAGGTGGCAAATTAATGAGCTTAGTTGGCACCATACAAGGTGGGGCCCACTCTCTTTGAAACAAAAGAACCATCTTCCTACATCATTAAAGAAAAAATAGCATTGTCCAACATGAAATATTACAATGTCCAAACATGAGACTCTCTAAATTATTACAATGTCCAAATGTGAAAACTCTCTGAAATGATACAATGTCCAAACGTGAAAACTCTCTCAAATGATACAATGTCCAAACGTGAAATTCTCTGATATGCTACAAGGTCCAACGTGATATGCTAATTCAAAGAATGCCCGGTATAATCTTTCTCAAAAATATATACGGATTTTTCCCTACTTCGATCCTCCGTTACATATTTTCGCAAGAGAGAAACTGTTCAGGTATGTTAAGGCTATCCCTTCCCTTCTTTCTTTTGGCATGGTCCAAATTATACTGAAGAAACGAGCAAATACACAGTTTCTATAAATTACTCTATTCATAGAAATAGTAGGGGTGTCTATATTCTTGATTCCCCATGAGAATTTTTATTATTTTCTGTTCATGGGTTTCAGAATAATACGTAGTTGGAAAAGTTTATCCGGAAGGAATATTGAGATTATTACGTACTTTTCATGCATTTCATACATGTGCATTGACCCATGACCAGATGG